>WBNM01006958.1:0-71488 GCA_013399055.1 Ramphastos sulfuratus
CAGGAAACTCTGAAACCATCACAACAGATGTATGGAAGACAGATGGGTTTTGGAGAAACGGGCAATTTGCTTGTGTGTGCATCCACGTGTCCCAGTTTGGGCCAGGAGCTATCCAGGACCAGAGCACAGAAATGACTCTTACCCCTTGCCAGGAGTAGGAATGAGGATACTGCACACCGATTGGAAGTTTAAAGAGAAATTCTATTTGCAAGAGCATATACACAAAAGGCAATCAGGTAGAACAGGTACAAACCCCACTAGGCCCAATCTGGCCTTCTAGAAGCCTCCAATTCTTCCACCCTCAGTCAGCCTGAGGGTAGGCTGAAACCACCCTCCCCAGCTGGGGCCTACAAGGCCTCAGGGGGCTGCATACTGCAGCTCAACTGCCTACCAGCAGTCTCCCTCACGACCCATGAGATAAGAACGTGTGCTGTTCACCGAGAAGTGAAGGGAAGAAAGGCAGGGAAGAGAAGGGGAAGACGTCAGTCAGACACTGTCTTTTAAGCTATGATACTGGAAGATGGAATAGAATAACAATATTACAATATCCTGGGACGAGCAGGTCCATCCCCCTGGGATTTGGTTTTGTTAAGGGAGACCTAGGATTCTTCAAACTACCACACCATGTTAGCAACAGTAAGGGGAAATAAGAAACCTGTGATACCATGATGCTTTCTCGCCCCTTTCTAATCTGTCTTTATGACTTAAGGTGGTTGTGTGCCTTTGTGGGGCACTGTGAGAAATGAAACATAAAAGATATTCTTGGCTCAATTTGAGGTAAGATCAAAGTCTCCCTCTTTTTTTCAGTAATACTTTATTTTTTTAAAATGCAATTTAGATGATACTAGATTGAAGCTTCCCTTCAATGAAAATATAAAATGAGATATATAAAATCTACTCTGTACTTCTTTCTCAAGATATTTCTGAATGTTAGTAACAAATACAGTTTATTATTAAAATAAAAGCAAAGATTAGGGCAGCAGTATGTAGTGCACTCTACTTCTGCATGTATGATTAGTTTACAAGACACTAGCAGATTTGGCACGTTCTTCATACTTTAGATATGTTCTCAAGCTGCGCCAGGGGAAGTTTAGGCTCGAGGTGAGGAGAAAGTTCTTCACTGAGAGAGTCATTCACCCCTGGAATGGGCTGCCCAGGGAGGTGGTGGAGTCACTGTCCCTGGAGGTGTTCAAGGCATGTTTGGACGTGGCACTTGGTGCCATGGTCTAGTCTTGAGGTCTGTGGTAATGGGTTGGATTCGATGATCTTTGAGGTCTCTTCCAACCTTGCTGATACTGTGAAATACCGTGAAATACGCTAGCTTTAATGTGTGAGAGTGATGTAGTCTTGATCAATTGTTTCCATCCATGACTGTCACAGTTGGCGCTGGTAAGAAAATATCAGTTCCTTAGAAGTAATGCACTTGGGTGAGGTTGAGATGCTCAGATTCAAGTAGAAACCTCCACTAAATCTGAGTAAATGACATCAACCTTTTACATGCTATTACCTACCAGAATCTGGTGCTCCCAGCTATGCCATTCTCGCATCCTGTTGCTGTTTTACCATTTTATTTCTTCCAATAACAGAACATATCCACCGACTTTTGCTTATATACATGTGAGATATCTGTATGAGACAGGCAGAGGACTCATTTTTGGAGGCTAATTTTCTGGTGGCTGTTGTGTACCCACAGTGTCACTTGCAAGGAGATTTTCCAGTATCATACAAATAAAGGAATTAGAAATGGGAAGATTTTATTGAGGAATCTGTTTCTCTGAAGGTTGAATCCTCATTGTCTTAGAATCATAGAATGGTAAGGTTGGAAGGAGACTTCAAGGATCATCTATTTCCAACCCCTGTCTTCTGTACCTTAGTCTATCTTGAATTAATGCCTATGTGACTAATTAGGCAGGTATGGCTGGGCTTCACTTAGTAGAGACAATAATGACTAGGAACTGTTCCTGACTAATGACCAGAACTTTTTTCTGTTGTGGTTTGATCAACTGCAACCTACTGATGATGTTTTCCCTTTTGTTCCTTTCACAAGAAACTTTGTCTATTGCAGTCTATGCTGTCAGCATACTATGCCACTGTGGCAGGATGGAAGAGAAATTCTGTTTTTTAAAGTCAACCTGTATTAAAGATTAGGCTTGAGACTCTGCAGTTCACTGAATAAATATAAATAATAATGTGAATTTTTTCCATATAGGATTATGTAAGTGCTTTTGCTTGATACTGTATAGGCAGCTCTACCTCCTTAGAAGTGAAAGATAATATTTATCATTGCCTGACCTCAACAGAAGAACAAAAATTTTATGCTGTCAATTACTTCTCATAGAATTAATTTTACTTTTATTTTTACTTTTGCAATGCCTTTCACATGGGTAGAGAACTGCCAGTTTGGATTCAGTTGTAGGTATTTCTTGAATCAAAATGAAAAAATAGAAGAGTGGGTCTCAGCTTCCATTTTTATTACTCATACAATGATACAGTTCTAACTAACATAACCAGAAGCAAATTAATTATTTTGCAATGCTATTCTAAAAAAGCCTACTTTTTAAACTGTCTTGTAAGCACAAAAATATTTGAGATACACAAGGAATATATTTAAATGTGTAACAAATGTAAAAAGGAGTCTTTGTAAATTATTTACATGTAAAATAATACTTCTACTGTTCACTGTATTTACTTGCACAAGTACTAATCTCTTACCACGTAAGAGTTTTGAAGTAGTATTTTCTAAAACCCCCAGCTCTTGCTTTTTCCTGAAATTATTATGTTGGCAAATAATAATTCCATAGCTCTTCTACTGAAAAATCTGCCTTTTTAGTGACTTAGACTATAAACCTGCAGACCTGTATGGAATGCACTTAGCTTTTAAGCCCATTTGTGTGAATCCACTGCCCTGCTAAATGGGGAAAATTATACCAAATCATACCTTTTGAAGCAAAATCACTTTCCCCCCCCGATATACATCTTCTGCATATTGAGTAATTTTTAGGCTAGAAAACAGCATGGTAGAAGTTATCTTCCTTTATGTAATGTTATGGCATAGTCTTGTAAACAGCTTGGTATTGATGACCCAGTGCTAACAATGGAAATAAAAGGAAGTAGGAGCTGGAGAGTAGAGTTTTTAACTGACTGCAGATGCAGTTCCTTTGTTTGCATTCCTGCTGCACTGCTGTTGTGTCCAGCCATGCTTTGCTTCATGCAGAATTTTAAAGCTGTTGTGGGAAAAGACCATCTTCCTCTCTTCTATTTTAAAAGTACTTAATAGAACTCGGTGTAAGTAATGGACACCTTCTCCCTTCTCACGTTTTCCTGTCTTCCTTGTTTGCGTGCTGTGGTTCAGCTGTACATGTGAGAGATGTACATTAGTCAGGTGGATGAGAAGAAACTGAGCACTAGCATTTGAAGGTAGATTCCTGGATACAGTACCACAAGAGGGTGACTGTGCAACTTGGGAAAAGCTTAGCCAACATCAGACATGCTGGCTGAACTTTCTTATGCACTCACTTAAGCTGTGGCTACCAGTAAGAGACTAGAGCTTAAGTTTGGACTTCCCTGGAAAGTATATTTAGATGCTTACGCATTTTTATTCCTCCTCCCCAGCCCTCCATTATTCTTGTTGACATCAGTAGGAACTTCCTAGCTAAACTTAAGCACTTTATGTTAAATGTTAACTCCTACTTATTCAGAACATTAGTGAAGTACTGGAGAGCTGTGAAAATCCACATCTTCAATGTGGTGCCTCATGAGAAGGGTCCTTGAAGTGGTAGAGTGTCCTCCTACTTGTTGAGGTCTGAAAGTATGTATCACTTAGGCCATGGGATTTTATAACAGCAAGCACAAGAAGGATGCTGCACAAAGATGCTATGCATTCAGAATTAATTCAGTCTGCAGAAAGGAAGAATTTTCTCATCAGTCATTTTTAGTAACTGTAATAGAGAGGAAATGCTGTATGGCATGAAGATTAAAATACTGTCTGGTGATCTGGATTCAGTCATCCACTCTGAGTACTACTGAAGTCTTGTCTCTCTCTGTTCTAGGAGACCATATATGTGACTTGTATATGAATAGTGAAGTGAAAAGCATGAATTAGAGATCTTCAAGATTTCAATTTAAATTTAATATGTTGTTGTGAAAAACCCTTTCACTGAAACTCTTCAGTGAGTGCTGTAAGCATTGTTTGTTAAACTTAGAGGTGGCTCAGCTTAAGGCAATTACACTGCTTAGGTTTTAATATCATGGGAATTTCTTGATTTGTATTCTTATATTCTAATCATATTAGAAGCAAACTAGAACTTTGACGTTCATACTCTTTAGCTTATTTCAAAGATGTGGCTAATTCAGCGACTTGAGGAGTTTGCTTAGAAATTCTTGTAAATGAGAATGATCTGTCTGATTCTGTAAAGTGCCAGTAACTGCATATTCATAATATTCACAGGTTATTAAATCACCTGTAAACTTTAGTTAAACCAGTCTTTATCTTCATCAAGAATTTTATTAGAGGAATGAGCTGTCTCAAAGGCCGTATTTGTAGATCTACTTTTCCGTAATCACAGAAACATTCAGGTTGAAAAAGACTCTCAGGATCACCAAGTCCAACCTATAACCCTACTGTACAAGATTCACCTTAAACCATATCCCTAAGCACCACATCCAAACGACCCTTAAACACATCTGGGGTGTGGGGGTGACTCAACCACCTCCCTAGGCAGCTCATTCCAGTGCCTGACCACTCTGTCCATGAAAATCTTTTTCCTACTATCTAATCTAAACCTTATACTCCCTTTTCCCTTTAGAAATATTCTTGTATCCAGATTACCACCTAGCAATAAGGATGCAGTACTGTATTTAAGTTAATTGACAAAGTAATGCTAAGATATTTAACTTTACCTGAGTGATCATGCCTCCATTCTTATGTTTCTGGTCACTATGCATCTAATGTTTGGGTTTGTTTTTTGGATTAGTGTTTTTGTTTGATGGTGTTTTGTTTTGTTTTTTTCTTCCTGATATCCTAAAGACATGTCTGCCTAAACTGTTATGGGCAGCTTTGAGAGCTTTACGCTATTTGGTACATATGTTGTTCGACCCCTTCACAAGGGCTCATTGGTCTGTTTTTCACTCAAGATAGATTCCTGATAATGCTTTCTACATGTGGCTTCCTGGTGGCTTTTTAAAACTGCCCTTAAGAGAGAGTTTTCTGATTGTACTTCTCAGGTGTGCTTTCCTAATTGCTTTTCCTTAGTCACGCAGTATGCACATAGCAGTTAGAGTTAGGTTGCTTGAATAGGTCATGTAAATAGGTTTACATTTTTGGTTTAATTTTGTTTAAAACTAACTTTATGCTACCATAACTCATTAAAATAACAAACTTATAAACTTATGAATTAATTGCAAAATATCTAGATAATCATTGCACTTTCTCTAATGTCAGCACTTTTATTTTTACTGAATTTCATTAATTCTCTTCAGATTATAACAATATCCGAACCTGTATTTTTACTGTAACAAATGCAAAAATATTGAGAGCCTAGAAAATGAAGGTCATGGCATTAATTACTAGATGATTGTCTTTATATCTTGTCTCTTGTCAGTAGACCACAGTTGCAGGTGTTAGCTCTGGTTAACACAGCCAGGATCTGTGGATAATGTTATTAGTTTTTTGGCAAATTGTTATGGGATGTCAGATGATAAAAATACAGCATGAAGGAAAAGTGTTACTCAAGAACTCTCCAAATGAGATCTGTCTGTATATAAACAGCTAATAAATAAATAGTTAATGTAATAAATGATTCTTCAGATGTTTCTGTTTTTCTCAAACTAGTAAAATTTATCCTTTGCAAATGTATAATTCATCACATCCCCCAAAATACATTATCATTTGCTGTTTTCTTTCTCAGATAAGCAATTTGAAGCACCAGAGGCAAGATAAGAGAATATCACTTTATTACTCTGTATTCTAGCAGCAAAAGGAAAAAAACAGACCATCTCAGCTTCATTTTTCTTGCCAACAGGTCAAGCAAGAAATATTTTCTTGCTTACTTATTTTTGTTAAATAAAGTTTTGGGTGAGGAGTTATTTCATTGCTAGGCACTAATAACAAGTAAGCAGTAGAGCCTTGATAAATATGCTTAGGGTTAAGGGTCACAGCAAAGAAACTCCTCTCTTCGACAACAGTGAATGGAAACATAGGTTTTCTTGTGCCGTGCCATTGGGATGTGGCTGTATAAGGCAGGATCCTACCTGAGGCATCAGTGTGTTCTCAAGTCCTTACCCCCCTTTCTAAATTTCTGTGCCACAGTAGCTGAGATCTCTGTGCAGACCCAGCCAGTTAAAATGCAAGTTTTAATGCAACCAGTTAAAATGCAAGACATGTTCTGCTAACGTCTTAATGAAAAACTAATTTGGGATATCCTTGTTTAGGGTGTCCTTTTTACATCTGAAAAAAAACTCAAAACAAAAAAAACCCCAAACATTTGGTCTAGAAGGTGTTGCTGAATATCAGTACTTGTAAATACTGATCTCGGAACAGCAGGGCTTGAACATGATTGAAATTTTGGACAAGATAGGAACTCTTCTGTATATGCATATAGTAGATAAAACTTCAAATGTTCACAAACTGGCTGAGATGTCACAGATCTACAAAGCATCTGAGAGGAACTTGCACATTGTGAATGTAGTGCACAACAGGAGAAATTAGAGTCCTTGAAAAATAGAGCTTAAACCCTCCACAACAGACTAGTCCACATCTTTGGCTTCGGCATAGCCTGGATTAATCTTCTCCAACTTTAAGAAGCTATGTAGGTGACTTTGCTTAGGACACCTTGGCTTTTTGGTGTGATTGTTATCCAGAGATAGGTGGCTTAAGGTGCATTGCACTCTCTGTAGGAAGAAATCATGAGTAATTTGCTTCCTAATTCGGTTGCTGTAGAGATGATTCTGATGACAGGTGGGACAAGTCTAGGCCTTGTTATCCTGGAGCAGTAAAAAGTAATTAAAATGCCCTTTGACATCAGCCTTTTTGTTGTGGTGATGTCAGGGAATGACTTGTAGCTTATTGATGCCCTGCATCATTTGGTTCATAAATGGGTATTTCCAATAATGAAAAGGAATCCCAATTCCTCATGCTGTTTGGAATGGCTAATAACTGCCTACCCCATCACCGATGTGCTGCCTGTCCTAGGTAGTTTTGGAGCAGCTCTAGCTCCAGTGCTCGCTGTGTAACTCTGCCTGTGTTGTATTGCTTTGTGCTGACAATGACCACAAACTATCTTGCTCTAATTGTAGTAGAATTTATTGAAAACCAGATTTTGGCTTCTATTGTAGCCTCTCTCAGTGCCAACTGGAGGGTCTTGTGGATTTATTTACATGTGATAAGCACTTTTTGTCCTGGTGCTCTTTTAACTTACACTCTTGAAAGAACAGCTGTTGAAATAGAGGTCTACTTCTATGCCGGTATTTCAAATGAATATGTTCTTTAATTTAGCAGTAAAAAGGCTTAAAAACTGCCAGTGATCAGAATCTGATTGAATTGCTACAAAAAAAAAAAAAAAAAGTTTAAAAAAAAAGAATTGGAGTACAGTACTGGGAAATTAATCTCTCAGAAATAAACTTGAAACTAGACACAAAACTCCCCCAAAATGTTTATTATCTTCCCATTATTACTTTGAAAAGGGATCAGATTTAAATGGATTATGCACAGGATCTGACTGAAAAGGCTGCTGCTGAGGTTCCATGGCTGGAGGGAGGAAGAAGCAGAGACAGTCAATAGAGGGGTCCAGTATGTGTAGCTCACTTTGAACTGCACAAGTTGCAGTTGTGCTGAAGTTATTCATGATCACTGAACTTTGTTCAAATTGCCTTTTTTTGTTTTCACACTCCCACCTTTTTCCATAAGTATTAGGAATATACTGGCAGCATTATTCTGCCTAGGCTCTGTTATGGAGTTTTTCCCTTAATATGTCTGCACAAAAAGTCAGAACACACTCAGCTTGATTTTTATTGGTTTAAAATGCTAATAGCATTACCTAGTTGAAATATTAATTACATTTATGTGATGCTAATTTAATTGGAGGGGGGAAAAAAAAATCTAATAGACCACTTCTAGATTTCTTGTCAACATAAACTAGATGACCTGAATAGATGTTGTGCAAAGGAAATTACATGACTGAAAATTGGGTCTAATTTTATTAATGGAGTTGTTGATTTTGATGTGTGGTTAGACATGGCATTTGTATATGAATTCTATATTAATATATTATAACGGAGTAGGAGTATGAAGAATTGCATTCTTTAGGTAAAACTGAACAGGTAATAAATGAATTGCCTATTAATAGCTCTGGTAACCTTGACAAATTAGTAGGGCATAGTTAGCAATGTTTGTAAATTGGACACACTGTGCCTCTGGAAGTCTTCACTGAGAGTACTGTTCAGTTCCTAAGCCTCTTGACTGAGGCACAGGAGTGCAATAACAAATGCAGAACTCTGCCTCTTGGTATCTTCTGCTCTCATCCTGACAAACTCTTTGTACATGTGCCTAACTTTAAGAATATGAGTGGTTGCTGTGAAGATTTGTGTTTAATGTTATGCTGGATTAACAAATCTCCATACTGCTCCAAATATGCCTCATTTTTAAACACTGAATCTTTTTTTTTTCAGTGTGGCTTGACAATTAGTCTTGAAAATATCAGAAGGTGCAAAACCTATTATTACCTGTAGTTCCTAACATTTTTCTGTCATTACTAGTTGAGAACAGATCTGAGCCTCTGTTTCGAAGGACAGACATTTAAACTGTTCAATTCCTAATTCCTTGTGGATGTTGCATAATGCAGTATTTGAGTAGGCATGTACTGGGTGAGATGCATGAAGGATTCTTGCAGGGCTAAGAGGCTGCATTCAGTTCATAGCATTATGTTTCCTGAAAGGGACAAAGAAATAGAATTCAGATGAGGCCAACAACTAGTAGTCTTATAAATTGTGAAAGAACTGTAGCTTGTAAGTGTGTGTGGGGAAAGTGAAGGAAGACACATGTCCAGTTCTATATGACATTGTTTCGGTTCGATATGACATCGAATGAAATGAGCTATATATGCTGTGGGTGAGACAGAGGGAATGGGATTCAACTGAAGTGTAGGAGGCAGATCAGATGCTCTTAAAAGCTTTCTGTCAACAATGAGGATAGTGAAGCATGAATAAGTTTACATGGGAAGGCTGTAAAGTCTGCCACTATGGACTGGTAGAAATCATATGGGTGTGACAGCAGGGACTGGACTAAATGGCCTCTTTTAGATTATTTGCGGGTACTGAACTATGAAGATTGCTGTAGAAATGTCTATGGTTAGGGCATAATCTCTGCATATGGTGCAGTGTTAGAGGCCACTGGATTTTACTGTCATTTGGTGTATCCTTTAGGTCTCCCAATTCTCTCCCTCTTCAGTGCAAAGCTGCCCCAAATGTATTTAGTGAGTAGGTGCTGGGAAGTATCACTGTCAGAATGTGATCCTGCTGAAAATAATTTTATGTTTGCCGAGTGATTGATCAACAACACAAAGCTAATGATTTGCAGAGATTTGAATGCTTTAACCAAAAAACTTGCACATAAGTGTGTCCTTTTTAAAATATCAGTGAATTGCCAACTCATGAAAAGATCCAAATATTACTTCTCTCAGTTCTGTGGCACTTCCTATGATCACATTGCTGCTATTTCAGAGGATGGCTGTATCTCATGTCTAAAGTCCTGACATGTGTTTGAACCTTCAGGTTTTTGAGTGCACTTATTTCCTGTGTTCTTGTACTAGTGTCACCTTTTTAAAACCTGCTTTGTCAATAATAGTTCTAACTCTGGAGGGATAAAATAATCCTGCTGCTAGTGAATGCTTTAATAAAGATACCCATGTGCCATAAAAGAATATGAATAGAACAGACACAGGCAAAACTGAATTTACTTCAATGGTAATTCTGACTCTCTCTCTGACAGTTGTTTATTAATATTTAGATAGATTAGTCCCATGTGAATGTGCAGATATGTTGTGATTTCACAGAAAATGAGACTTAATCTCCAAGATTTAACCCAAAATCTTCCTGCATGCTGCAGTTCTGAGGACTGCATTGATACTGAATTTGCTGGCTACTAGAAACCTGGTGATTTGGCACTGCTTTTGTCAGGTCTGTGATATAGTTTGTATGTTTACAGAAATTTATGGTTTCTTTAAAAACTGGAGATAGTTTTAAAGTTTTGGGTTTTTTTGTGTGTTGTGGGTGTGTTTTGTTTTGTTTGTTTTTTTTTTTTATTTAAATTGCATTTAAATCTGTGGCTGTGATACATTACTGATGAAACTTCAGTAAGGCCAAATGACAGCTTCTGCAATTGGGCCACAACAACCCCAAGCAAAGCTAGAAGCTTGGGAAAGTGTGGCTGGAAAGCTGTCTGGCAGAAAGGGACCTGGGGATTGTAATAGACAAACAACTCAATATGAGGAAGCAGCATGTCCAGGTGGTAAGGAAAGCCAATGACATCCTGGCTTGTATTAGAAATGCTGTGTCCAGTAGGGATAGGGAGGTGATTGTCCATTTGTACTTGGCTCTGGTGAGGCCACACCTCAAGTGTTGTGTTCAGTTTTGGGCACCTGTGCTGGTTTGAGCTGATTGGAATATTTTAATGGAGAAAATTATATTATAGGCTGTGAAAAGGAAACAAGGGTGATGTCTACTTCACTCATAGGCTTGCTGAGATGTTTAAGAATAAGAACTCAAAACACAGATAACACAGCATCTCGGGCTGGCAGTCAGTCTCTGGGGCACAGCGTCTCGGGCGGTCTAGCTTCTGGCTTCTCTCTGCTGAGTAACCTCACTAACCACTTTTCTTCTAATCTCCTTGGCTGATCCTCAAAAATTCACCTTGCATGTAAGGGAAACCTTGAGGTAAGGTANACAGAAATTGTTTAAAGCTGGATGGAGTGTCCTGATTCCCATGAAATACTCATGTTGGATGGTTCTCAGCTGAAACTTGTGTCTACCGCTTGGAAGTTTTTGAGTCAGGAGAGTGGCAGTGTTCTGCGTTGGCTTGAGCCTGCTGTCACTGAAGACACTGGAAGGAGGAACAGACCAAGGCTTCTGCTTCTCAGTCTGTCAAACTTTGGACTTGCCCATGCTGTGCTTTGGAGTGCAGTGCTTCTGATCTAGTTACCAACTCAGCTTTGGAGCTGAAGTGGGTCTCAGTCTAGATGTGACTGAGCTTCTAAATTGTGAGAGATCAGCTAATTACCTTAAGCATAATACAGAGAAAATACAGTTATGTAACCTTCAGGTCCTGAACTAATAATGACACAGCACTGCACCAGGCTGCATGGTTGTACTGTAGTAAGTTTGAACTCCTGCTGGGATCTTTGCACTTTACTCTTACATCTTGTAAATTCCTACTTTATTCTTTTCTGCTTGAAGATGACCTGGAGTTTTACTACCTTCTGTTTCCTAACACCTAGGGAATTTGTCTGCCAAAAGGAAAAGCAGCATTAAAATAGAATACAATTACAGGACCTTCACTTCTCTCTGGACTAGGAAACACTAAATGCAAAACTAAAGAGAGGACTGGTTGCTTTAACAGTAAAATATATTTTTCTGAGAAATGTAATATGTATTTATTATTTAACAATGTTTAGAGTACTTAATTTTAATATGAACTGTAACTGTGATTTGCAATCTCATTTTGTGCAATTTTTCTTTGTTAATAGGTATTCATTACAACCAGATAGTATATTATGATATTTAAAATAAAATATACATGCAGTCATTTCAAGTTCATTTATCCTGGAGCCTCTGCCCTTGATTATCATCAGTTTCACATACTTGTAACAGCAAAACTTTATGACTGTATAAAAAAAGAATTTGAACATTGTGAAACTGACCTCTTCCACGGGTAACACATTAATTGCAGTTTATGAAGTGGAGGTAACTAGTAAAACATCACTTATGGTGAATTTAGAGATGGTCAAGTTGTTCTAGGTCATTTAAGTTAAGCTATTAAGATTGTCTTAGTCTGTTTCTGGGCGGGTTGTCCTTACCCTGGTGGTACAATTGGTCAGGGTTGCTGGGGTAGAAATAAATGGTAACTGGAGCCTTGGAGTTGATTTGAGAGCAGTGAAGAGGGTGGATGTGCATGTTTGTATCTTCATTCAACTACAGATATAATTCTTAAGTTTAGGATCATGTGGCCTCAATGCATGCCACTTCCACAGTGAACACTGACTGAAATCGTTTTAAGCTTCTGTTCTCTTGCCAAGTACCTTGCTAAGTGTGGGGAAAGAGAGAATTTCGCACATTGTACTGTTTAGGTGTTTGTTGCTGAATCTTTTTTTTTCTCTCATGCACTTTCATTTCCAGATTCTCCCTCTTCTCTCTCTCTGCAGTTGGAAACCCAATGGAGGCCATTCCATTATTGCAGAGAAAAGGTTCTTTTAGATGCTCTTACCTTCTGGTCGTTTTTGGGTTTTTGACTTTGTTTACTTTTCCCTTCAGATCCCCATTTTCCCTTAATACCTGTAACGTAAACAGTTGTTTGCTTCTGTACCCTCAAGCTCTGTTTACTTCCTTGTGAGAGAAGACAGAATTGTCTTTCTGTTCTTGACATGCTGTTTGTCTTCTTCAAGGTCTTTCACTTGATTTATTTTTTTTTTTTGTCATAGATCTTGCTTTCTCTTTCAGCTTCCCAAAGTTTCTTTCCTTATGGCAATGCTTGTAGATTCCTTTAATCTCTGCTCATCTCTTTCTGCCTCAAAACATCAGAGAACCTGTTTCTGCTTCCCACTGCTTTGCTTTGCTCTGTGTCCTCTATGCAGCACTGCTCCAAGGATCCTGAGCTGTCTGCTACCTCCTCTCTCGGGTGCCAGTAGGCATCTCGGAGACTGTGTTCAACCACTTTTGACCAGGGGTTGGGTGAGCATATATATAGAATTTGATGTGCTCAAGGCTGTAGCTAAGCTAGGCATAGGACATAGAAGTAAAGGAGACACATGAAAACATTAAAATCTTGGATCATCTTTAAAAGTTTTTGATACATAAGGGTCATGGTCAGAGGCTTTTCTCCTTCTGTGCAGTAATGAATATATATGTGATTACAATAATACATCTATTTCTGAAAAAAACCCACAGTATTTCAATTACTACAAAAAGCAAGGTCCATGGCAAATGTTGTAGAACATTTATATAAGGTTTCCTGGCTAAAGCAAAAGTCTATCTTAAAGTTATTAAAGTTCTATAATAAGCTACCTTTCTAAGCTCACCAATAAAAGTATAATATTCCGTGGCTCAGCATAATAATTCAGTGAAATTAACCAAGTAAGTGGTCAATGAAGCAAATGATTAAAAAGCAGAAGATTGAAAAATGAAGATTAAGAAGGGGTAAAATTGCATTTTCTATTACTGTACATTTTGTAAGTCATAATTAAAGTCTACTGCATAAAGAGTAAAAACATCCTTTTAAAATGTGTAAAGGTATACAGAGGTGCTTACATCTTTGCCCACTGTATCAAACTGTGTTGCTAACTTTGTGCAGTGCATGTAAAGGGAGGTGACAATCTTACATTCATGTCTGCTTTCACTGCTACAAAATAGACCTTCAGCTGTATTCACTGGAGACTTCAGACTTCTCTATTGCTGATAAACACTTTTATTTTAAATTAAGTATACAGATTGTCAAAATTAAAAGTACGTTAGATAGGACACCTGCTCATTTTTCATTCTCATATGTAAAGCGGATTACAATGTTTAAAACATTTGTAAGAAAATCTGCAAACCAGGAAAGAAGTGAATAAATTATTGAAATGGTCTTCAGCAGCTGTTCCACCTTTCCTGCCTTTCTGCTGGGTTTTTGCTAAATATCCTTAGCTGGATTATACAGGCACTGTGGGGTATAAAAATTACCAATATACTGGAGGACAGAACATTTTTATTTCAATTGCTTGTATGAATGGCTAGGAGGATTATGTATGCATGTATGTATTTATTTTTATGATTGGCTTGCATTATAAAGTCTCTTGTAATCAGCACTGAGATAATTTTTAAACTAGAGTGGTCTGGGAGAGGTGCATCACATTTTGTGCAGTGGGACAGGGTTATCTGAAAATCATCAGGATACAATATAGTGACTGAGACTACTTTTAATTTCTACATCCCTTATGTCAGAGGTTGTTTCAGGAACACGTCATTGTTCCCTGATGTCCATTTTTCCATGCATCCTGGGTGTCTGCTTATGCTCAGGACATGTAGCTGAAGACTTGAAGGGACAGGTGGATGTTGTAGGCTGCATTTCAAAAACAGACATCTGAAGTCTGTTCTTCTGAATGTACTGAAAGGTCCTTCAGCACCTTCTGATGCAGAGTGGATGGTGTGCAGCATGGTTTAATGCCAGCCTCCTTGCCTTTTCTTAATCTTATCACAACTACATTTATTCCCAGTATTCCTTCAGTGTGAAAATTTATCAGTCTGTTTCTTCTGAAGTTTGCATAGAAAAATCTGTCAATGAGCTTGGCACTAATTTGCAGCTTTGGTTGATCTCAGCAGAAATGCTTGGACATCAGAGATAATCCATTGTACTCAATTTTTATTTGATAGGCTTCTGTCTCTGATTGTCTTGTGCATGGACAAAAATATTTAGTTAGGTTCACAGAGCATATCAAGATATTTTAAGGCCATATTCAGTCCTCATACTTTGTGCAGAGACAGAATATTTGAAGAAGCAATGGGGACATATATGAAAAAAAACCCAAATCGCAAACCAAAAAAACCACACTCCCAAAACTGAAATGCCCACCCTGGAAAACACCCCAAGAAACCTCCAAACTCTTTCTGTCTTTGAATTGATATCCAGCAATGGGTGGAAGAGCTTTTGTGAACAGAGTGGCTATGAAAGGGAAGGAAGAGTCTCAGGGCTAGAGATCCTGCCAGGGGCGATGTCAGTAGAGATGTGTTTGGAAGTTGTCAGGAGCCGTAGCTTGACAGGCTGAGCTATATCTGTTAAGAGCTAGCTGCTCCTAAATGTTATTAATTGTCACTCAGAAAATTCCTTTTGACTTCTCAGTGTTGGTGGTGATAAGCAGCAGTCTGGAGACTTTCAGATGTGCTTTGCTGTCATTTGTTGGCTGTGGTACACAGCTGACCTCAAGCAAAGACATCGGTACAAGATTTGTTCTCATAACTTTTGGACATTACCTCCTGGCATTTACACTCATGTCTGGATTTTTGCTTTCACCATATGGCTGGTATATTTTTAACTTTGTGTGCTTGGCATGAAGAGAAATTTTTAGCTCCGTGCATAAATTAGTGGCCTGGATTTTAGCAGACTTCCCTAATTCCTACTGGTGTCAGTGGAAATAATTTGATCTTAATACCACTGAATTTCAAGCCATTAACTTTAAATATGTAAACAATTGTCCTCAGGCAATTGAGTATAAATGTAATGGCTTGAGTTTAGAAACACTAGTTCTATAACTAGCTAAGGACTACTACTCAGTTTTGGCAATATTAATTGCTTTTAACTGATACTTACCCATATTTCAGCAGCATAGGTATTACACAGGAGTCTCTGACAGTCTCAGTGTATTCAGGTTTCATAATTAAGTATGATTTTTGTGGTTACCTTTTAATATCCCAACTTGGGGACCTCAATTGAATCTAATTATGTTTCAATTGAAAATAAGATATTCCACAGACTGAGGCTCATTACTAAAGCAGCTCGTTATTTTTAATGAGCAACTTCATTATATCTGATTCTGCTGAGAACAAGACATAATTCTGTTGATGCAGAGAAGCTTGTTAAACTTTGGTAGCCAGCAGCATGTGACTTAACAGCCTGAATTGGGCAACAAACATTAGGAGGGTTAAAGAAACTACGTCGGGATTCTTCCCAAGGGACAGTTACTACAGTCAGTTTGCAAAATGATTTTCTATTTCTTTTCTGTTGGTGGGAACTCGTTGGGTTAGAATGGTTGTGTATTACCTTTCAATCCTGTTTTAGAAAAATTGCAAAGAAAATTCACAATGAAATATAATTTTCAGGGAAGTTCTACTCTAAAGAAGATAGTAACAACATCTTCCTGCCAATCCACGTGTCTGCTGGGAGTATTGCAATACATGAACTGTTCCCTAGTGCAGCATTTTGTGTTTGGTCTCTGAATTAGCTTACAAATGTGTGAAATTGTGTTACCCAACAACTGTCTGGGGAGGGTACAAATTAGCAGAGTATCTCAGGAAAACATACTGTTAGTACAACGTGATACAAGTATTTGTGTGCCTCCTGGCAGGGAGCTCCATGCTGCTGCACTGAATCCAACAGGGATCCACTCTAAAGGTGCAGGAGCTTTGTCATCTGTGCTGAGAGGAAGAGTCTGTGGCTCTGCAAATCTGCTACACGGTTTCCATTAATGTTTAAAAGGAAACAGGTAGTATTAAGCAGTGAGGGTACAGCCAGAAAATGGGCTTACTTGTAAGTCTGATTAATCTTTTTGTTGTCTTGGACACATAAGCTATTGGTGGAAAAATGCAAAATTTTGGTTAAATTTATTAGGGACTTCTAGCTTATTTGTTGGAGTCTGTGGTCGTGAAGTTGATGTTGTCATGTCTCTGGCTTTCATGCTCCAGCCCCACGGCTATAGGTAGTTCTCCAGGGTGTGGAGAACTCAGCATCAGTTTGCTGCCCCTTCTGTCCAGGCAGGATGGAGCCAGCACTAGCCCAAATCTGCTGGTACTGGGTGATTGTGCTTGCCTCTGTGCTCTCATACCTGCACTTAAAGAAATATTTGAGCATCTGGATGTAAAAGCAAACTGAAATCCTGCAGACTAAATTTTTGGCAAGTCTTAAATTAGGGGCTCTGAACTCTGGCTAACTGGAAGAAATAAAAAGAGATGGTCTCTTCCTCTTCTGCCTAGCATCTTCCCTTTTCCAGTGGTGGTAACAGTATTGCTGTAGGACTCAGGGCTGCAGATGTGTGCTTACTGCTTTGGCACAGGGACCAGGAGAGGCCAGATAAAGATACTGAGTTTTCAAAGGAAAATAGGAAACATCACCATTCACATGTCTTCATCTCATTCTGGGAAACTGTTGAGTTATTTGTGAATGAGACAATAAATATCCTGAAGCAGACACAGCGCATACATTTCAGTGTGGTCACTGACAAAAGTTAGAAGCAACTGAAAACAGGGCTTTATAATGGGAACTGGCTTTGCAGGCTCCTGCCTAGAATCTTTTCCCATGATTCAGATTCTACAGAAGAGATGAGTAGGTCAGTACACACTTAAATGGCATTCTGATTTAAAACTTAAAATTCTGATGCTGGTCAAGGTCGTCTTGGTAAAGTGACAAATCTTCTCCATGTTTGGGTAGAGGTTTTGTGTGCAGTTCAGTGAAGTGGATGCAAAGATTTGTACTCCTACTTGTGTCTTCTTATGTCATGAAACTTTTGGAATTGGTAACTGAAACAAAAGCAGAAAATAGAGGATGGACTGCTTTGATTGGACTGTTTCTGAAACATTATCCCTCTGCTTAAATGGGCAAGAAAGCAAAATGCAAATAACTTCATGTACAGTGCATTTACTGTTCCATTTTAGGGATGCTTTCTTGCTTTGATATCACTAAAGATGATGTAATTATAATTGCAATTATTATTATTTCTCCCATCTGCAACTTTAGAAACCAGTTAAGACTGAAGTGGTTTGGGATCTCATTGATTTTTTTTCACAACAACAGAATCAAACCCTGATGCCATTGTCTGCATTGTGTCTTGGATCAGTTTTGTTAATTTGGTTTCTGTGACTGCAGGTGATATTGCTGACCACTGGTTGCACAGTATTTGGTGGTTTTTGTTTTGTTTTTTTTGTACATGAAATTTTTATGCAAATCCCTCAAAGCAGGTAAAGATCATCAGGAACACTACAGGAGTAGGTTTTAACAAAAAAAAAAAAACAAAAACACATTCCAATTTATTTCCTGCCTTACAGGTATGCTTTCTCTTACTTTTGAACTTTGTACTGTTTTATTAGGTTCATAATAAAACTTTCCTTCTTTTATATCTATTCTGTTTAATTCCTCTCCTTATATGTTGTAGAAATGCTCTGTTATATCATAATCCTCTATTTAAGTAATTTCTTCTCAACTTAAAGCTGAGAGAACACGATTTCCATTTTGTTGGAAAAAATCTTTCAAATGTTTTTCCAAGTCAAGGCATGTCAGAACTGGAATTGATCAGATGTGCTGCTGTCTATTCAAGTCAGAAGCAATTATCAGTAGACTCAAAAGATAACAGTATCTGCAGAACAAAGGCAGCTGATAACAAGGCTGAAACTACATTTAGAAGGTGTACTTCAGGCACTGTTTTGATATGCTGCAAGATGCAGTGAATACACATACCGGCTTTGTAACAACACCTGCTAATGTTCCATTTGTGATCTCTAGACATCTTGTTACTTTGGTTTTGCTCCTTGAAAATAAAACTTTAACCTTGAAGAGGTTGATTGTTGAAATGAACAGACCAATGCAAAAGTCTGTATAGTGCAGGTACTTCTCAAAACCTATAAAGGCGATAAACCAGAAGTCAAGCCTAACAAAAGGTAGTCTTTTTTTTTCAGTCAGTGTTTAGTTATGTCTATATAGTTCTGCATGGAAATAAGTTGTGTGACACTTGAGGAATGCTATGTAATTGCATAACAGAATTGGCAAGTTACTTAGACTATGGGGCAAGGGATTGGAACTAGATGATCTTTGAGGTCCCATCCAACCTTACCGTTCTATGATTCTATGATTTAGTCAATGCACACTCAATTAACAGTTCCATCTTAAACTGAATCTTTAATATATTTTTCATGCAAATTGGCTTTTTTTTTTACTCCTTGTCTCAGGTGAGACTGGTATTGACCAATAACTACTCCTCATTTGCTATGTATATGTGATTTTATTTCTTTAGCTTGCTTCAATCTTATGGCCTTTTGTAGTGGCCTATATTTACAACATTTTATAAATGGTAAATCCTCCATTATTTACAAAAACAACTTTGTATAAACAAAGCTTCTGACTTTACTTTCACCATCTTTCCCTTTTGTGATACAAGTACCTTTTCCTTGTATTCTAAACTAGAGGTGGAGGAATGCTTTATTTATTCAACTTGATTCTACTTAATAGTAAGAAACATACAAATGCCAGTTTGGTAATTAAGCTTCCATTTTAATACAAATTCCTGTGTTAAGGCACACTACTTTGAGGTATTTACAGTTAAAGATATGAATGGAAAGCAATGGATTTTGGAATTCTCAGAATGTAAGAAAGCAGTAAATAAGCCTGTGCAATGAAAGATAATCCCGCACTAGTTCCTGTTGGTATTTCCACACTAGCCTTTAATCTCAGCAACTGTTTTTCTAATACAATGTGAATAAATTCTGATAATTCAGTAGAATTCTCTGGGTTTTGTGGTGGTGTTTTATTGGTGGTTTTTTTTTTTTTAAAGTTAAATAGGATCAGAGTATTGTGATTTAATAATGCACTGCTAGAACAACTTGTCTTTGTCTTTTGCAGTTCTGTGGTAGTATTCATTATCCTGGAGTTAGAGTGGGATTTTGTATGTAGTGTGTTATAAAATTGTACAATAGCTGCATTTTATTTTTAGTTCTAATCCAGAAGGGTGATGCTTCGTATTCACTGTCCTCTAAATGTATACTACATACCTAAGTGTTTGTGCAAGTACACAAGCAACATTTGTACCTGTATAATTGCTAACCATTGTGTGACATGTTGTTATGGAACTGGTAATTAATTACTGCGAGGTGATATTTTTAAAATATTAATTGCTGTCTACAACTACCTGAAGGGTGGTTGTGGCCAGGAGGAGGTTGCTTTCTTCTCTCAGGCAACCAGCACCAGAACAAGAGGACACAGTCTCAAGCTGTGCCAGGGGAAGTTTAGACTCGAGGTGAGGAGAAAGTTCTTCACCGAGAGAGTCATTCACTACTGGAATGGGCTGCCCAGGGAGGTGGTGGAGTCACCGTCCCTGGAGGTGTTCAAGGGGGTTTTGGACGTGGCACTTGGTGCCATGGTCTAGTCTTGAGGTCTGTGGTAATGGGTTTGACTTGATGATCTTTGAGGTCTCTTCCAACCTTGCTTATACTGTGATACTGTGATAATATTAAATATTCAGAACTCACAGCACCCCGATCACCAAAATAATAATAATAACAGGTTCTTGCATCATTAGGAAACTATGTACAGGTTGTAATATAGGATCTAGAAGTAACTAGTGAATATATACATTAATTGAACTCGATTAAACTGGAAGAGAAGGCTTTGCGGCCAATACACCGCTTGCTCACTAGACGGATGCAAGGAGCAACTTTCTGCNTGGCTTCGGGTTCTTTGTCCTTTTTCCTGCGGTTGCTCTCCCCAAAACAGAAGGAGGGAGAGCAGAAAAACATGCCTGAGCAAGCCAGGATATGTACAAGCCTAATTTGGCCTGCTTAGGCCTACCACGACACACGTGTAGCACTTGGAATATTTAACCTGAAGTGTTTTACTGTAATTTTTGTGCTTGAATATATGTGTGTACATGTATACGTGTGTGTGTGTTAATATATATGCCATTTATTTCCAGATATAAGTGGATATTTCATTATGATTGTAATATGAATAGATACTAGTTTTTAAGTGTGATGCAAAAGGGGTTGATTAAGCACAATATTGAAGTACATACATAGTGAAATTGTATACAAGACACTGCTATCTATGTGGTCTATGAACACTACTGCTTTGTTTTGAATGGCCCTGTTCTAAATATTCCAAACATCTATGGGTGTTTAAATCAGAGCTTCATAACAAAATGAAGGCTGGTATGCTTAGTTGAATTTTTGGAATTAAAGTGGGGTGGAAGTGTGGATTCGTGTTTAATGAAATAAATTGGTTCCTGTTGAATGACAGCAGAAACCTCCTGTTCTAATTTGTTGCAAATAACCTATAATGTTTTTTTAAACAGGGACTTGATTGTAAAGGAAATGGATTGGCATTTGACTTTCAAATGCATAGTCCATCAAAGTGTTGAGTGAATATTGAATACAATTAAGCTGCACATTTTGACAATGGTTCTACATGCAAAAAATAAAATTATGCAGCCATGTCTTAAAATTAAATGAATCATTTCTGTTAAATGCAGTTATGTAAAAGATGTGTTGACCTATCATTAGCAAACTTCAGCAATAATGCTCTACATAATGCAGTTGATCTACTTGGAAGATGGGAAAAAGATCCTAAATCTGCTTGTACACGTGATTTTTGAATGTGCTTGCACTCTGAAATGTGCTAAGTGATTATTACTTAACAGTAACACAAATGTTAATTCATATTATAGCTTTTTATTGCATAATTATATTTTAAAAAGATGATGCATTTCAGTTTTATATGACAAGTTGTGATTTTAATGTATGCAAATGCATATTTTTGGCATCAACTTTTCTTTTGTGCCGAGATTCCTTCAAAGGGATCAGAACTGGATTACATCTACAGGAAATAATTGTAATTGATTCAACCTTTCAGACTGCTGTTCTTCATGTGACTGATCTGCATTGTTCAATGACAGTGAATCCACTAAGTTATAGCTAAGTGAGCTGCAAGAAGAGCCCATTGATTCAGTGCTTCTCCCACCGTGTCCTCTAGTTTGTAGCTACTTCAGGGGGCCAGGGAGATCAGTGAAGCTGATGACTTGTGCAAGAGCAGACAGATCTTAACTGGCAAGAGTTTCTTCCCTCATTTAGAAGTCCTCAGAAACTTAAACTTTTCTTTGAAGAAATTATATTGGAAACCTTTCCTACACCTTGTGTAGGATTGGCTCATCAGAATTTCTGTTGGCAGCCCTGCAGGTTTCTTGTTTGGAACAAGAGGTTGTCCTTGGCACTAAGCCTAGTTACACAGTTTGTCTTGCATATGCTGGCAGTTTCCAGATGATGCTTCAGTACAGGATACTACTGGGCTCTTAGTTTTAAATGGCTTTTTCAGTTTTTGTTTTTCTAGCAATAATTCATTGTCACAAAATATTGATATAGGTTGCTGACCAAAAGGAAGACCTGGATATTTTGCATATGTATTTATTAAAAATTAACAACAAAATGCTGTTTCCAATGACAGTAAAGTCAGTGAACTAGAGAATTCCTAAGCACCTCGTAGAATATTCATGGTCAGTAAATACTACTTTGTGTACTATGGTTCTCTAAATAGAACTCAATGGGTGCTAAGTAAATGCTGTAGCTGAGGTGATAAGAGATAAGACTCAAGAAAATAAATGTGCCAACACACTGTGTGCATTTTTGAGGATAACAGTTGCATTGCTGTTAGGAATAAATCAGACTTGTTGACCAGGAGTTTTGGAAAAGAACATACTACTTTTGCAAGTGTACTGTTTGTTTCTCAGAAAAAAACCCAAAACTGTTAGTTGAGTAGTATGAAAAGGATTTTATTTTTTTGTAAAACTGACCTGCTTTTACAGGTGGTTTACATTTACAACCAATCCAGTAAGTAATTACAGTATCACACAGTATCAGCAAGGTTGGAAGAGACCTCAAAGATCATTGTCATAGTTTTTGTGTGAGAGTGCGACAGGCTGAGATTATCTTACTTTACTCCTCTTCTACAGAAAAAAGGCAGTAAAATAATAACACTCTGGCTGAATTGGAGATGAATAAGGTTATGTTTTAAACATGTGCAGGAAAAGATATGGCATACATGAATGATACAGGATACATGAGAATTCCCTAAAACCCTTCCCCCCAAGCAAAGCACAAAAAGAACACCCCAGTGCTTATTTTCTCCCATCCCCCATTCTCCCAATTAGGCCCAAGCAGGCCAAAATTCACTGCGGTCCATGGCCTTGAAGGCCACAACCTACAGCATATTGCTTACGTAGTTACAAGATGAGGATCCTTGTAGAGAGTTGGAGAGGCAGGGAGAAAAGGGAACAAACTGATCTTGCTGCTTACTTTTAAAGTGTTTGCAGGGTTGGGGCTCTCTAGCTTGGAGAAGGGGAGGCTAAGAGGTGAGCTCATTAATGTTTATAAATATGTGAAGGGGCAGTGTTAGGAGGATGGAGCCAGGCTTTTCTCAGTGATGTCCAATGATAGGACAAGGGGCAAGGTGTGCCAGCTGGTGCATAGAAGGTCACACATGAACCTTCACTGTGAGGAGGACAGAATGCTGAAACAGGCTGCCCAGAGAGGTTGTGGAGTTGCCTTCTCTGGAGACGTTCAAAACCTGCCTGAACGCGTTCCTGTGTGACCTACTGTAGGTGATTCTACTCTGGCAGAGAGGTTGGACTAGATGATCTTTCAAGGTCCCTTCCAACCCCCAGTGTTCTGCGATTCTGGGATTGAATAACATAATTACAATATCCAGGGGCGACTAGTTCATCCCCTGGGACAGATCCTGGTCTTTTAGATTTTTGGGAAACCTGGGATAACCTGGAACCCCTCAAACCATGCCAGTAATTTAAAGAAACATAAGGGAAAGGAGACTAAAACAAAAATTGAGTGAAGGCAAAGATTTTTATTAAAGCAGATTCAGAAGGAGGGTCTACTGTACCAAATATATCATTCTGAACTGCAGTGCAAGCTGTCATGCAGAAGCCTGACTTCAAGAACTAGTTCATGACTGGCACCGAGACAAACTCCATGGGGAAAAAAAAAAGTCAAAATGAGTGGTTGGGTTAGTAGTGACCTTGTGCTGTGCCAGGTAGGATTGCATGCTGACACACAAGCAATGCAGGGGCTTTTGCAGACAGAAACAGTGATTAAATTAGGTGCCCAAGTGGCACCTGGCCATGGAGATCCAAAAGAAAAAAGGAGCTAATCATTATCAGATTAGAGTTTCTTAATGTAGTCTATGGATTACCGCAGCTGTAAATATT
The DNA here is from genome assembly GCA_013399055.1 of Ramphastos sulfuratus. NCBI lineage: Eukaryota > Metazoa > Chordata > Aves > Piciformes > Ramphastidae > Ramphastos > Ramphastos sulfuratus. Next base: position 23,925 of record WBNM01006958.1, read on the forward strand.
CTTTGTGAAAGAGCCACGCTGCCAGGGTCTCCGTGATGAATAGCTGCCCTTGGAGCTCTCCTCTGGGGAGTATTTAGGAACTGTGAAGGTAGAAATGGCATAAATGGAGCACACTCCCTTTCCAATAGCTTGTCCTGGCTTTGCATACTGAGTGTTTTATTGGTTTGAGGGTTTTTTTTTTCTATAGGGAAAATCCAGAAGAGTTCAAATAACCTTGCAGCATCCTATACTCAGAGCTTCTTTTTAGCTCAAGCCTTATGGAGGGTTTGAAGAAGGATGCTAGTGTGTCAAGGAATAATTTTGCTTGCTCTGTCACTAGAGATACTTCAGGAACAACCTGGCATTTTCAGTTTTCCTCTCCCAAAATAATACCTTCTGGAAAAATGTTTGTAATTGGAATTAAATAAGTGCCAGAGCTGAGAAGTTCCTAGATTGTTTTAGTGAACTGTATTGGGTAATGCCATGCATTTAGGAACTGTGTAGATTTTGATGGGCTCTCAGATAATTCACGAGGTACAGATCTGGAAGATAGAGGTAGGCATCACTTGAACTTAAGTAATCTTCATTTGCTCAAAGCAGTAATGTTAGTAGCTTTTTCAAGTCAGTGACAGCAGATAGCCGAAGATTTCTCTTTTCCACAGAAACTGGTACATAAACCCCCCAAAACTGTGTTAAGTAGCATAGGGAGATCAGCTTCATTTTGATATTTTAATTAAAACTAATTAAACATGACTGGAAAACTAACCCACAGTTAAGAAAATTATGAAATGATTTTGCAGTGACTACAGGATACAAGTGATTTATGAAATTAATATCAGTTAAGTTCTCAGTGGTCATTGGTGGCTTTAAAAAACAAAATTAATTACTAAATCTTTTCTAAACATTGTGTATTTAGAGATTAGGCAGTTATTCTGCCTTCCTCTTGATGAAAGCCTTGCTGTAGTTCTACCAGTTTTCTAATTTTGTCCCTCTTTATGTAATTTCACAATTTTTCTGTCTTAGTTGCAATGTTTTCCTTTTAGCTGTTGAAGTAGTCTGTTTTGCAAAGGTGAACTATGTGGTGACTAATGTCTAATGTAAGAACCTTGCTGTAGGGTGATTTAGAGGCATATTGGATGGAACTGCAGAACACTGTCACCCAATTGTCAGTGATTTCAATCTTTGCCTATATAAGGACTTCCTACCTGCATAACAGTTGCATGAAGGAATAAAGAACCAACTGATTGCAGTTGGTCAACAAAGTAATGCTTTTTGCTTTTTTTCTTTTTTTTTTTTGAATAACAAAACTTTCACAAATAATCAGTTGCTATGCTTTTTTATTCCCCATTCAATGAAATTTTCAATTAAAACTCAAAATTCACTGAAGAATAAATAACTTCATTAAAGAGATCATCATTAGAAGGGAGATGAAGTTTCAAGTTTTCATTCTCAGCAGGTAGGGGCTGCCTAAATATAGCCTTAGATGGATTGTCTGTGAAAAGTACTTTCTAGTGTGCTTCCTCTGTGTGCTGGCTCGAGGCTAATTGNCATACCAAAACCTCAATGCTTTTTGTGTAAAAGAGAATTATTGGTTTCTGGACAACCCTCTGCTGATATATGTGGCAATCACTCAATATTTATTTTCTGCAGCAAATCGATCCAGAGAAGCCGTTAAAGATGAGTGTAGTGTGAACTGATTCTTCATATTGATTTAAATTGGGGGAAGTCTTGAAGTGTAGGCATTTAACTACTGCTTGTACTGGAATTAGATTCCATTCAGGGAATCTCAACATGTACCGGCAGGTATTCTTGAATCTGCACTGTGAGCAGTAATTAGTGCCTTCTCAACTGGTATGTCAGGAGATGATGGAAAACTCCCAAGTCTATTCCCACGTAGATTTCAGTATTTCTGAAGCTTCTTTAGCATCTATCCCAGAGTCTCTTGTTATAACATCACTCTCTTCCATGGAGCACTTTGAGATCTTGTCGCAAGGTTGTGTTGCAATTGCAATGCACGTGCAGCTCAAAAGTTGCATGTTGTCTGTGTTCTGCCTCTGCAATTGAAATTGAAGTACTGCAGCCTGACAGCTGACCTTCCAACTCTCCAGTTCTTACTTTTCTTCCCTTGTAAAAACTGCTTCATGACATGTATGTGAAATAAATGCCTAATCAATTTCCACAGCCCCTGATGCCTCTTTGGCTATCCTGTCCATTAGGTTTGGTGCCAGTAGTGGCTTTTCTCTTGTACAGGCTCATCTTACTCATACTTTTGTTCAATCAAGTAAGTAAAGATTTGGCTGCAATTTCCATTTTAGATGCATTTAAAAACTATATATTTAATACAGAAATTTTGTGCATGATGAAATTTGATTAATAATAGTCTAAAAATTCAAACAAACTGAGGCTTCAAACTACTACATCCATCCTGAATTTTTGAAAACAGGAATACATCAACCTCTGAAATTCTAAACTGTTTGCCCTTCAAATTATGGATTTTTCAAAGGAGAATAATCAGCATGTTCTGAAAAGTGTGTCTCTGAGCATCTGAAAGCTCTGAAACTACTAGCAGAATAAAGTATCACTCATGGAAACATGAGTGGCAGAATTTGATTAGCTTATCTGTTTCTTAAATTGATTGCCTTGGCAATGCATGCAGCTACCACTAAATAGTAAATGGAATATGACTATTTGTCTTTTCCTTTGGGGACAATAATTACAATAGTTGTAGTATTAACAAGATATGTGCCACTGTCACTTTTATTTATTCCTGTGGAACTCATTAAAATGAGATTTCAGCCTGACTCGGATGTTCCATTCTAATATAATACTGTCAGAAAAGAATAGCTGAATTACTCTAATGATATGCTGTGTCCTGCTATCCATCTTCCTGTTTGCTTCCTTGAGTTGCAAACATTTTAGGCCAATGATTGTCATTATCTGCTTTTACAATGTCTGGAAAAACACAGCATGGTTCTCAGAAAAGAATTATAGATAAAATAATAATCACTTTATAAATCAACACTGTGATTCTCTGAGTCTGTCATTTAAAAATTGCATCTAATTATTTTTCATCCAAATTTATGTTTTGGTATTAGGCTAAATATTTGTATTTTTGCTGAGTGTCAAAATGAGACTTCTCCTCCTGAAACCATTGAAGAGGAGCAGATTAAATTAAGCTTTCCTAGTACAAGGGAAAGTGTACAGGTTTTGCTTTTGTCTTGGAGTAATTTAAAAACCTACTCTGTGGGACCTGATGTCCCAAATAGACTCCTTGCTTGCTCCATCTTTTCCAGCTCACCTGCTCTAGCTTTACTCTAAGCTAAGGAACAGGCTAGGTGTCTGCCTTTCCACACACCAGCACGACTCTGTGTGCCTCAGACAGCAATCCATGGTTAAGAGCAGGGTTCTGTGTGGAGAAAAAAAGGCTCCTTCCTCTTGGGAATGATCAAGACTGACTTTCAGCCCTGGTTCTTGAGGAGATGATGGAGAACAGTTACTGACTTCCACACCGTTGGTTCCTGTTGAGAGAATTGAGGTGCTGCTACCCCTGAGACAATGAGCTAATCTAGCAAGCACATCTTCTGACTCTCAAATTGGACCATATTTTTATCAAGCATATGAACAGTCCTGACTGACTACCCTTAGAAGAGAGGAAAGGAAGAAGTATTTCTTTTCCTTGGAGCTGAGCCAGCTCTCATTGTGAAAGCAATAAGACGGAAGGTTTACTCTTAATTCCTGTGTTTTATTTTTGTGTCTCCCTGTGAGGATCTTGTGGCATTCTCAAGTTTAAGATGACATTCCCTGAGGTAATATTTGTGCCCTCCCCCTCATGTAACTTATCTAACATGTACCTAAACACTGTGAAGTTTAGGTACATCTCAGCTGCCTTTAAGGTAATTAGATCTGGTTGTGGCTTCAGGAAAGGAAACTTAAACAAGGCTCATATACCCTGTTAGACTTACCTAGGATGCTGTCTCAGCTGCTCAGTGGTGCTGGAGATGCAGGAGTTAGCAGTGCTGGGCAGAGAGGTGATAGTTAGACTGTTACAGGAAGAAGAAGAAATTAGAAATAGGGAGGGGTTGGATGGGAAAAGCTGGAAATTCAAGCTTGGAGCTCTTGTACTGTGCACTTATAGAATCATAGAATGGTAAGGTTGGAAGGAGACCTCAAGGATCATCTAATTCCAACCCCCTGCCATAGGCAGGGACCCCTCCCACTAGCACAGGTCACTCAAGGCCTCATCCAACCTGGCCTTGAACACCTCCAGGGAGGGAGCAGCCACAACCTCCCTGGGCAACTTGTGCCAGTGCCTCGCCACCCTCACTGGAAAGAACTTCCTCCTAATATCTAATCTAAATCTTCCCTCTGCCAGTTTAAACCCATTGCCCCTTGTCCTGTCATTACAAATGGTATATAAATAGTCCCTCCCCAGCCTTCCTGTAGGCCCCCTTTTAGATACTGGAAGGTTACTATAAGGGCTCCTGGAAGCCTTCTCTTCTCCAGGCTGAAGAGCCCCAACTCTCTCAGTCTGTCCTCATAGAGAGCTGCTCCAGCCCTCTGATCATCTTTGTGGCCCTCCTCTGGACCTGCTCCAACACTTCCATGTCCTTCCTGTGCTGGGGGGCTCCAGAACTGCACACAGTACTCCAGATGGGGTCTGACGAGAGCAGAGTAAAGGGGCAGAATCCCCTCCCTTGCCCTGCTGGCCACACTCCTCTGTGACACCCCATGTCTCCTAGAGGAAGAAGCACCCTTCAGCTAAACACTCTGGCACAGCGAGAGTGGGCAGCTGGCCTGGTCTCATTTTGTTGCTTTCAGCAACCCCCAGTCTGAGGCATCTGCCCAGTTTGTGCAGAGACAACTTTGAACATAATTTAAAACCAGAAAAAGGAACCTAACCCTCAGTGATGTGCGCACACACTCAAAAGATCATACATAAGCCTAAATTTCAAAGTTAAAGTGTTTTAGGAATTTGAAGTACATCAAAAGAAATTCTTTAGTAGAGAAAAACTTTAATTAATACTTGTATGTAATATTTTGCAAATATGAGCACCAACAAAACCCAAACCCCTGTGTGTTCTCAAACAAGAGTAGCAGTAATTAGTGTTGCTCTTGTAGATGACAGTAACGTACTGGCTGCTTTATTTGCTCTGTAGTATGTAATGAGTATTCCATTTGGATTATAAAACAACATGATGAACGAATTGGGCTGTATCGATTGAACTTCTGTACCAGTTAGTAATCATTTTGTTTCTTAAGCTTTTATGCCCTCAGAGTGAGAATTAAAAAATGGTTTAATTAGAATGTAGGGAGCTAGTCCCTTCAGTCAGCATCTGCTAACAATAAAGATAAAGGGCTTAAAGCAGTAAGGGCCAATGACTTGTTAAAGGAAATGGGAAGTCATGAAAGATGGTGCTGTTTGTTTCTTCATCAGGCTCTAAATATAGTCAGTCTGGTTTACTTTTTTCTTAGTTTTTCTTCATGTCACTACCTATTTAAACAACATACTCTTTTTCAGTAATTTATCATTTTAAAAAAAAGTAAGAAAATTCTCAGTATTTAATTTAAACAAAAATATTCAAAACATCTAGTAATAGAGAATTAGGGAAATTAATGCAAAATTACTTTTTTTTTTGACCAGCCTGTTTCTTCTTCAAGTTAAAAAAAACAAAGCAAAACACAGCTGAATTCTTCAGGAGGTATTGGAATGTCCATACCCACATGTCCATCCTATTACTTTTTTCTTACAATTCTCATTCCTGTAGAGATGTTGACTATCAAAAATGTGTTTCCTTTGAACTTGATTCCAACACTCTGTTTGGCTTTTTATGGTCTGGTGAGTTTGTGTCCTAGCAAACAAGAATTACCTTCAACTGTGTAGGTTAGTGACATACATATGGCACTGGGTTTGTCCTACCAGTGGTGAAATTTAGTTTGCCATCAGAGACCACACCTTATGTAGCATCATGGATCTTTTGAAGACCCTTCATTAGAGGTGAAAGTCACCCTATCAGAGGAAGAGCTTGAAATGCAACAGCTGAGTTTCTGTTGTGGAAAACTCATCTAGTGACTAACAGGCTGTTCACTTTTCTCTCTAATACAATTTAGAAATAACTGTTTAATACTCCCATTCTGCTTTTGTTGCTTTGAGTTCATTCTGGTCTTTGGTAACACTTGTGATTTTTCTTTTTAAAAATGCCAATGCAAACCCCTCCCAAAACAAAACAAACAAACAAGAAAACAAAACCACACCACAAAAAACAACACTCTGAAATTGGATTGGAAGCAATTTCACAAAACTAAATAAATTCAGAAGTGTATGACTGAAATATGTTTTTCTCTGAGTTATAAGCTGGCTAAGGACGATAGGTGGGAATTAAGACAATGCAGAGCACAAGGGGAACAGTGATTCAGCTGGTGGCAGCCAGAGCTTATTTTGTGTTGTGTGTTTTGGGCCCACCTCCTGCAGCTTCTGCTCCCAGGACCTCTTGGCAGTGTTGCTGCTGTAGCAGGGCTAAGGAGGCAGGGTGCACCTCCGTGTCCAAGGAAAGGAGAAAACCAGCAGGGCTTTAAGAAAGATTAAGCCAAGAAGTTTAGGTGTGGTTTAGTCTAAGATGATACATTTTCAGCATCAGTTCTGGTTTCTGGGCGGGGGGTGGGAAAGAGAAGGACACATGCTCAAGTAATGAAATTTAAGATGAAGCAACAGTGATTTTTGGTAGTGTTTGAACACATTCGGACAGAGATGCAGGGATGGCAGAGTAGGTTACCAAGCAACTGCTGCAAGGTGATTAACTCTTTCATGCCAATCTCTTTTGCATCTCCAATAAACCAAATGTGGAAGCTGAATTTCTACAGAGAAAAGACTGAGAACGTTCCTGTATTTTGCAGTGCAATGTTTTATAGAGGTAGTAATTAAAATGTTAGTAAATAAAAATAAAATGACCCTGAAATAATGTAGCTTCTGTTTAAATCACTGTAACTATTTACAGGTTTTATTAGTATGTTGTTTATAACCATGGTCGATAGTTATGGATAGCTCTAACATTCCTGCAGTTCTGTAGTCATGTATGTAATGTCAGTAAGTTACTGATCTTCTGCACCTGTGAATTTCTTGCAGATCAGAGATAATTTTGTTTTATACAGATAAAAACTTTAGAATCTATCATCTCTTTGTAGATCAGACTGCCAGCAGTCATCGATAGTCCAGTCAAGACCAATGGTTGTTCCTCCAGTTAAATTAGTTAAATCCAAATACCTAAACCAGATGAAGATGTAACTGACAATATAGCATTACTGGCTAATGAAGCTGTTGTTGACATTAAAACTCCTTTTAGATGGAGGCTGTTTAGAAGGCAGTAGGGAATAACAGGTTAGACTCAATTACAAATGTTGTAAACCAAAATAAAGATAAGTTGATCCTAAACTGCTGCTAGTCTAGTTGCTGCTGCCTAGTCTGCAGAATGATCTCTTGCTCTCTCAAGGTGCTTGCAGATATGTGGTATTTTTTAGGTGTTCCAGTTGCTATATGATTTTTTTTTTTTTTAATTACATAGAACATACCTCCAAAAAAGCACCAGACAGAGCTGTCCACTGATTCTTCTGTCAACAGTGGAAGAAGGAATTCCATGGTTCAGTGGGTAGATAGAGATATATTCTTATGTGTTTGTGTATAAAGGTGAAATTAGAGAGTATTGTCAATTTTTTTTTTCTTCCCAGTGCCATTGCTACATTACTCTGTGTGTATGAGCTGCAAATTTACAGCACAGAGTTGCAGGCAGTGTCTTGGCAGTCTGCTGCTACCAGGCAGTCATTAGAATTGTTGGCTTGTAAGCCTCTGTTCTTTTGAATGTTCTCATGAAAACGAAGATGCAGATTGTTCTCTTGGGTGTGTGGGTTTTGTTTGTTTTGGGGTTTGGTTTTGTTTTCCTTGCCTTCATTTTAAAAAATGTGTTTAACTTCTCACAGTTTTCTCACATCCACCAGGTGAGCAGAGAGTTAATAATAATAGATTTTATTATGCAAGAGCAAAACTGGCTGAAAGCAGGGCTGAAAATTCCAAAGAATAAGAGGAATATGGTGTGCTAATAGCTGCATGGACAACTTTAAATTACATCAACTGTGATATTATTACTGCCTGTATAGCTGAATACTGACCTTGATTTTGACTGTTAGGTTATGTTTTCTTACACTTCCTCATATGAGAAACATAACTGAAATTCTAATTTTTGGCATGTCAAGTATTATTCATGTTTTAGGTGACAGTTTATGAATATCATACAAGAGAATCTTTAGTGGTTTTTTTTTTGTTGTTTTTTTTTTTTTCTTTCTTATTCATGATTCTTTCTGACCTGTCTGGCTCTATGCTGAAGCAGTGAAAGTATTCACCTGCACCCTCAATTACAGTTGACTGTGTCTGTACTGGAGGTAATCCAACCTTCCATCTCGACTCTTTCAGGTGAGGTGAAGAATTTCTAAGAGAGCATAATAGCAAAAAGAACTTTGTGTTCATCTCGTGCTTGCTGTAGCTGGTGATGACAAGGAAATTGTGGGGTGGACATTGAGATAATTACTCCTGGCTTTCATTTTCATTTCAAGCAAAAATATAAAGTATTGTAATATGTAATTTTCTTTGCATTGTAGTATTAAAGGCAGCTATTTTCAGGAAAACTGCCTGTGAAGGGGTGGTTGTAGTAGTTCCACAGGGCTTACAAAACTCAAAACTGGAGGACTGCAGAAGCTGTGGAAGTCTGACTAGTTCACCTTCAGCTACATTGTGCAAGTGTTACAGAAACTCAAGGCTAACAGCTGGCGATATTTTTACCTAAAGCATGGCAGGAAGGCTGGAGAGGGACTACTTACAAGGTCTTGTAATGACAGGATGAGTGGCAATGGGTTTAAACTAGCAGAGGGAAGATTTAGACTGGGTATTAGGAGGAAGTTCTTTCCAGTGAGGGTGGTGAGGCACTGGAACAGGTTGCCCAGGGAGGTTGTGGCTGTTCCCTCCCTGGAGGTGTTCAAGGCCAGGTTGGACGAGGCCTTGAGTGACCTATACTAGTGGGAGGTGTCCCTGCCTATGGCCGGGGGTTGGAACTAGATGATCCTTGAGGTCCCTTCCAACCTTACCATTCTATGATAATAAAGCATCTTGTCCTAATTTATGGCCATCTCTAATTCCAGTACATGGAATGAGGCTTATCTGAAAGGTTGAACAGCTGGGGTGTTGACCATAACAAGTCCAGTTTCAAACCATGTTTCTCCAAACACAGTAGTTCCTCTGAACAGTTTGGCTGTGGAAGGCATAAACCTCTGCAGAGAACAACAGTGTCATCACAGGGTCCAGCAGAATTCCTGTAGGCTGAATTGGGCATTCATCCTGTACTTTTTGTGTATTCCATCTCATGTAGCACTTCAACTCTAGTACTGCTTATTATTTTTCTTTTGACTTCATGGAATGGATTTAATGTTTAAATTTGCTCACTTATTCTACTAGTTTTAGGAAACACAGAGTTTATTTTATTTGACATTTTCCACTTTACATGGTGAGCTGTAGTGAATAGCATCATGTTCTCCAGGTGTCTTCTGTCTGTCCCACACAGAACGCACTCACAGTTCTGGATTTACACTTTCCAATTCCCAATTTTCCCTCAAAATTCAAAGATGTTCCAGGAGAAAAGAAAGAAAAGTATTGTAAGATGATATGTGTCACTCTGGCTGCTTCATTTCTGTCCTTCCAATTTTAGGTAATTCTTTCAGGTAATGATTTTTCTGAGTTTATGGAGGTGTCAAAGCTTAATAAAGCAAAACATTGTAATCAGTTTCCTTTCCATCTTATTGACATGAGACTGGCATCTCCTCTGTGCCATTCTTTTTATCGTGTAAGCATCTCAGGGTGCTTTCCACTGTGATTCCTCACTCTGTGAGTAACCCAGGGTGACAAGAGACCTGCTCTACCAGGCAGTTGTGCAAACATTTCTGAATAGCTTTCATGATAGTGTGGCTGCTTTCATAGAAACATCTCTCTAGAAATAATTTCAACAGAGGAAGAAATAGTATAAACCCTGGGCAGAGAAAGCAAATATCCATCTTCATCTATCAGGACAGCAATTGTGCCACTGAATATAGTATTTTCTGTTCCTTTTCCTCACGTTTGAGAACTGTCTGTCTTTTACTATAATGCTAGATGATTTTTTTTTTTTTTTAAATGACTCAGTGTCATGGGTTGAGTTGAGTTTTAGCTCCTCTTATTCAAAACCATCCTGCCTCATGGCAGCTTCAAAATGAAAGTGCTGGCTGGAGCAAAGTAGTATGGGGTTTGAAGTTCAGATTGTAATGTGAGAGGTTTCCTGTCCTGGTTGCTGCTTTTGGGTTCTGGAGTTTGGAGTGTTAGCACTCTTCCACTGAGATGGCATTTGGACAGAGAGGAATGGAGGAGCAGCTTCCCTGGCTTGGGTTTTTAGCTTACTTGCTTCTGCTTGCTGCTGCTTTCTGCTGTGCTTTTTCTGCAAATAGGCTAAGATTATTGTGCATTTATGTTGCCTCAACTCTTATCTCACAGTCTTTGCCTCAACCTAGAGGGTAGAGTTGTTTTGTGTGTTGTTTTTTCCCTCCATTGTGTGCTGGGGAAAACACACAGGTTAACCCATTGGTTTGCTTTAACTTGTTAACGCTCAGTTACATTCAGGTACAATCTAAGTGTCTGCTTATCCCAGCCTTTCTCTTTTCAAGACCCTTTCTCAATTTCTCAGCTATTAAAATTGGAGATGATCTACCTAAACCAATCGGACATTATAAGAGAGTTTCACAAGTGGATTTGACTGAACATTTTCTATTTTTAACTTAAAAATCATGGGATCTCACAATTATTTCATAAAGATCTTATTTACTGTCACTGTGGATTTTTAAAACCAGTCAAACAAGACTGAAGTCTTAAAATGTTTCTCAGACACAATCTTGAAAGGCATCAGTGGTTACTACAGTAAGTCATAGAGACAAATTTCCATTTTGAAGTGATGTAGACAAACTTGCCTCCAGCTGAATCCTGTGGTGTATGTGGTTTTGGTTTTTGGTGGTTTTTTTGGTGTTTTTTTTTTTTTTTTTAAATACAGTAAAAGTTAGCTTTGGAGTCTTTACTGATGAAATGTAGTCAGGATGTTCTTGATGTTTCTCCTCTGTCATGGTAGGCCTAAGCAGGCTAAAATTTGCTTATACATGTCCTGGCTTGCCCAGACATGATTTTCTGCTCTTCCCCCTTCTGCTATGGGGAGAAGGAACCACAGGGAAGAGGACTAAGAACCTGGAGCCATTGAGTCTGAGGACTCTGGCTTGCCCAAACTTGTTTGCATCCTGTGGTAAAAAAGGTACACAGGCTCAGCTTGTGCCTGCCTTGTGCAAGGCCTGTGTTCTGCCCTAGAAAGGGTAAAGCAAGCCTATGGCTTCACCTAATATGGTCAAGCTTGGCTAACTGCCATTCTGATTGGCTATTGTGTGTCCAAAGGCACATTAGTGTTGGGCTGTATTGATAAAAGGAGATGAGCATGTGATACAACCTGCTCTGCCATTGGAAGGCTACTATAAGGTCTCACATCAATTAATTATCCCTCCATAACACCCTCTTTCTGCTGATTCAGAGAATAATAAACAAGATATAGGACAGAATGAAGTTGATATTAATTGCTCCTGTTAGGAACAGTTTAGGATGGCTGGAAATTTAGGGTCATCATTCATTTCCTAAGCTGGAAATACTCTAACAGGAAGTACATATCCACTAACCCAGTCCAGTTACAGGATGGACAATAGAACTTTAATGGCAAATTTTTAATTGCAAATCCTTTCATGAAGCAGCTACATTCCAGGGTAGCAAAACCTGTGTTTGTGTGATTTCTGTGAATCATTTTTATCCTGGTGGAACAATAGAGGCTAATAGAGATCAAAACCAGGGAAAAAACCAACTGTTTAATTTCTCACACTGTTCTGTTTTGCATCGGGCTCCACTTATGCAAAAGGGGAACTGCCAGTGGAAGTGATCAGCTGTTTTGAGCTGTGTCTTGCAGGCTTTTTGAATACTGTGATGCTTCATATGCTCTGACAGGCAAGCAGTAGGAATTTCACACTTCCCTGTGCCTAGTAGCTGGGTGCAATGAGAGGGCAATGCACACTGTTGCTGTTGGCACTGCAACAAGTCCTTGGGTCTTTGCTCTTTTGGTCTTGTATTGGAAATTAAATAGTAGGACCTTCCTTTTGAGAACCTGGGTAGTGGTCATCAAACAAGGTAATTGGTCAGATAAAAATACTGTTAATATTTTGCTCAGAAAGGCATTTCAAATTTGAGCTCTTTTTGCCCTAGTTAAGTCCTGCTGGGTTCTAACCTCTATGCCCAGGGTTATATCTATGATCCCAAATTGCACACCAGAAATGGTACTAAGGGACATCTATTTGGCAGAGCTAGTCGATAATATAGATATCTGACTTGTATGTAATGAGCCAAAAGGAAGTGTTTTAACTTGTACAGGCAGGCTTTGTTGGGTGGGTTAATTCAGGGTTATCATAAATGTCCATGAATGCTAATAGCATTTTGTTCAGCTTAGACTAAAATTTTTGCTTTATATTGTATTTAATGGTTCATTTTAAGTTAGAGACTTGCCTTGGAGTTGACCAGAAAAAGCATGGGTACAGGTGACAAGGCTTCTCTGGTTGTGCCATACGGTGGTATTCTACAGAAACAGACCTCCTCAGATTACTTGTCAATGGACATGTAAAGTTGAACTGCTTTACTGTTTGTTTTTCACTGTGACTTTTTAGTATCTGTGCTAGGCTTAATATGTCTTTTAATGTGAAATATTCAAAATAATATGTATTTTTCATAATGGTAAAGAAAAGATTCCATCACCCACTGTGTGACATCAGACTAAAGACCAGCTTTTCTCTTTGGCTTCTTACAGTGTTCAGTTAAATGGTAATTACTGATGATTTTGTCAACTTCCTACCAAAGGACTTGCATTTCAAAGGCACAGCCCAATGTAGAATGTTAAATTGTGATAGAACAGCAGCAAATCTGTTTTGGTGGGTATTTGAAATGCTAAGCTACACGAATTCCTTTACTTTCTGATTTTTCTCACTGTCCTTTCACAGACATTAATAAAACCCCAGTTTGGAATATAACATGATATGGGGCAACAGCAATATAAAAGAGGTCTTTGAAGCTGTTGCTTTTTATCATGTGTTGCCCTTAACAGGGTTCCTTTGGCCTAACTCCTTTGCAGTTCTAAAGAGAATTACATTTCAAGTTCCATAATTGCACCGGGGAATTGAAACCCTGTTTAAAAAGAAATAAATTGTAAAATCAGTCTGTGGCAAAATACTTCTATTATTGGCTACTGTTGATGGTGATGTATCAGAAGAAAATGTTGTATTATAAAAAAATCCTGCTTATTAAGAACGTCTGCAAAAAGTACAACAGACTTTAGCTTGACTACTTTTAATACAGGGTTTTTGACTTCATGGGAGTGTATTTGAGAAGTTATGCCAGCACTAATGCCACAAACTTAATAATCCTGTCTTTTTAACTGAAATGGAGTTATGACAGTCATTGCTTATTATCTAAAATGTGAAGTCTGTGATGCTGCTTTATGTATTTGTCTGGTATTTGAAGACATAATAATTTACCTTTACCACTGGTTAGCTTTGTAAGAACAGAGAGATGGTTCCCAACCTATGACATTAGGTTTTATGAACTTTGTGCTGAACTGAATGTGACTTTGCAGTAGTATGTATTTCACTACATTACCTATTTTTCCTAAATGATTGACCATGAAAACCTGATGGTATCTCTGTTTACTTTTTTTTGGGAGTATGTAGCAGAAACTGCTGAAGTGGGCTTGCCTTACTTGGATTTCCAGAGGAGGCTATGAGGTACCCAGTTCCTCAGAGTACTTCACTGATGCAATCTCCTCCTTTTGGGTGTCCTCATAAGAAGGCTTGGTGAAGTTCTGCTGTATTCAGTCAGTTTACATATGTATGCTGCTTTACAGATATCTTTATCTCTCCTGGAAGAATGCAAATACTGCTGTGTGGGTTTTTTGTATCATAACTGGAAAAACCCCACGTAGATCAATCCAAATATAAATTATTTGGAAAACTGAAAAGCCCTTCCTGCAGCTGAAGCATATGATATAGAGGAACTATGTGACTGAAAACCAGCACATCCTTCTACAGGTGTAGCACCTATTCTGAGCATAGGTGGAGGTATTGCACCCAGTGTCCCTGCTTACACACTGGGCAGCTTCACCACTGAAGGTAACGTTGGTCTCAGAACTGATCGTACTGACAACAATTCAGTGCAATGATGGAACTGTCCCATTTGTGATGTGGACATGAAGTTAGCCTACAGCCCTTCTAAAAATCAATTATATACAGAATGTTTGAATAAAAAGACTACAGTTACAGGGGAAAAATCTGAATCACTCATGAAGTTTTCTGTAGAACTTAGTCAATACTTCTTATGACCTTCCATGCAAATCTCTACAATTTCCATTTGGCTTTTTACTTTTAAAGCACTAAGCTCTCACCTGTTGCAGGAACCCAGAGTTTGCAAGCACAGAGACTCTGTAATAGAACATTTTAAAAAAATTTAAGTGTGAAAAATCCACTGAGTAATATTATCCAAAGAAACAGTGGATGGCACTGTTGGTTTACAGCTATGAATATGCAAAAATGAAGGAGGACAGGTCAACCTTAAAAACCAAAACCCCAAAGCAATAATCCCAAACAAAACCATCAAAATAAATCCCAAACCATCTAAAAACCCAAACCTAGCCTAAATCATAAAACAGTGCCTTCTTAAAGTGGGTGGATTGATTCTCCAGATGTCAGTACTCAAATTCTCAAGCAGATGAAGACAACATGTAAGGTTCATAAATTATTTAAGCAAAACACTTACTAAATTGGGTTTTATGTTGTAGTTTTGTCATAGGAGTAAACAAGCCCAGTTGGCTGAAGTGGAAGAATGGCAGTAAATTTACTTGTCAAAGGCATTGGAAGAACAATGCCTCCTTTACTTAAGGTGGGGTAGTGGTATTCATGTGTTTTGAGGCTTGCTGCAGCAAGATCACACCTCTGCAGAGGAGCAACGGGAATGCGTGCAGTCTTTTGGAAACTACTTAGGTTGTTTAGAAAGTAAACTGCAATCAGCTTATTGGAGCTGAGGTGATAATGTTGAGGGGTATGTGTGTGGGGGGTTGCATGTGAAGAAGTGACATGGGCTTAGCATTCATGAAGCCCAGGATATAAGATACTCATCAAAAGCATGATAAGACCAGTGAGATTCCTGTCACTAATTGTGGTGAGCTTTGCTTCAAGAGATTAGGTGAATTTGAATTTTTGTTTTTGAAAAGATCAAATGCATGTGTGTGTTGCCCAGTTGTCTCATGAGGTGTGTGGTACACATGAGATATGGACCTGTCCAGTCTCCTTGTCAGTGTGGAGTAATGAGTCCAAATCACAGGCACAAAAAAATCTTAATACTGAGCAAAGAGCTTGCTATGTATCACTCATAGGACTTCATACTTTGTTATCAAACACTGAAACTGAATTTAATTCCTGTCATGTAATATCACTTAAAGAAAAAATTAGTCTGTTAGAGGGAAATATCAAAAGATCAGAGTAACTGTCATTATCAATAATCCTTATTTCTTAGGACAATAACATCTCCAAAGAGAGAGAAAATTTACATCCAAAAGTTTCACTCAATTTTAAAAGTATGAATTTAGTGTCATGACATTTCTACAATCCACCAAATATCTAAGCCCTCGAGAATCATATAGCTGCTTGCTAGCTATAAACACACAGGGCCGCGAGTCTTTTATCCTTCTTTGGAAAGAAGATACCTGTTGTAGTTTGTAGCAGTGATGGTAAGAACTCATTTAAATTTATGAGGAAACTATTGGTTGACTAATTCAGTTAAAAAATAAGCCCAATGACTGAAAACAGAAGTACTCTTGTGTATAATACCAAATAACTGTATTCACCCTGCTATAAATACCACTGCAACATTTCTCAGAGAATGAAAAACAAGATGTGAACTATGAAGATACAACGCAGAAATGTTTGGGCTTTTTTTAATATAATATATATTTTTAAGAGAATTAGCATCAAATCAGGATCAATATTGATGAATTAAAAAGTCAGCCTTATCCTAATTTTGTCAAAGAAAAAGATCTGGTGGATTTAATGAGGCCAACTGTTTACTTCTTGCCTAAATGAGCCATTTCAGTGAAGTGTGAGTACATGCACGGCAATTTTGCTCTTCAGTTTTTTGTCCACCTTATTATTGACAACACATAGAGACCAAACAAATGCAAAAAGAAACAGCTTAGCTCACTGTGAGCTTTTAATTCTTTTCAAACAAAAGCACAGAATAAATCCATCAATGTGACAGACATTGACTGTCCTGTGTTCTGCAGTCAGCACATTGTGTATGGGTGTAAGGGTTGCTGCTCTTCTCTGTTGCTCCATGTTGACTTACAGAACAGAACTTAAGATGTAACAGACTGGTACAGTCTGTTCTTATGAAAAAATCTAGTCATGATTGTGTTTCTTCCTGCACTTCAGATCTACATAATTCCACAGTAGTGGCCTGGGTCAGTTATAGGTCAAAATTGTTTTGATCAAGGATAGCAGTGTTAACTGTCAACCCACAGATGATAGACTTCTTCCTCTATATGCAGAGACTTCTATAAAAGCTATGTCTCAAAAGTGATTAAAAACATTGCTATGGGTTGATAAATTGTAATTTAAAAGGGAATTAAGTGATCATAATTTCACAAAACTTTTTTTTTTTTTTTTTTTTTTTGTAGAAATAAGACTGGTGTGTTGTCTGTGTTTGCATTCTCTTTTAAGACTGCATGTGCTTTAGTGAGGGGCTGGTCCTAAATTAACACCTTTTAACACCAAAGCAGATCCTAATATTGATTCCATAGCTATTTAATCTGCATCCTGTAATCATCATCAAAGGCAGTTTTTATTTACAACACATTTGTAGTCTAATAATGCATCACATTTAGGAGATGGTAATGAAATTATAGCACTCTCAGTGCTAATTTTCTATATCTAAATTCCCTAAAACATCTCTCTAGCATTTGTGCCAGATCCAGAAATACCACTCACAACAGTGTTCCCAGCTGATTCTGCAGCATGTTTTTAATATGCTGTGGGGTGAGGAGTGCTTATGCTTCACATGCCAAGGGGATAGTGACATTTTTGCACACCTGGGCCCCAATGCAGTCCGTTCAGCCTGATTTTGATCATTTGCATGGATCCTTACAGCTTATATAAAACTGAGCATTAATGATTTGTTTTAACAAGTTAAACATGACCTTTTCTGGTCTGGATGCAAGGAGAACAGACTCCTTTGTCTACACCAACATGACTGAAGGGTAGGTGCTAAGGAACACTGTAGCCACCAGAGCAATCTCACACTGATGTCTGTTTTTTCCCACTTCAGGAAAAAAGAAACTTTGAACTTTCATTGTCATGAAAGAATTTTGCCTAATGTGTTACCTTTTGATTTTCCTTTTTCTTTGTTTTCCTATTACATAAAACCAAGGTGATTTTTAACTTGCAAAGTAAGGGCTCATTATCATGCCTTAGATGAGAATCCTTTACAGTGATGAACATGGCTGCCAATTAAAAGACTGTAGGAGGAAATGAAACAATTTGGTCAGGGAGGAGGAGGAGAAAAGTGCAATTCAAAGAAAGAAGGCAAAAAAAAAAAAGGTAATGATGAAATAGTAAGCTGAAACTAGCTTCAAAATTTAAGAAGAATGTTGAGCAAATCCCTTTTTCTACTCAAATTCCTGGAGAGGAAATTGAATGCAGCCTTCTGAAATGCTAGGGGAAATAGGCTGTGCTAATAGAAAAACCTCAACATGGATATCAGCCAGCAGTAAAGTAGAAAAATATGAGTTTGTGCCAAAAAGACAGGCTAGAAATATTGAGTAAAAATGCAGCTTCATGTTGTGCTTGCCTGGCTTGTAGATCCTGATAAATCTTTTTTTTCTAAATATTTTTTTTCCACTGATTTACCAATATGTTGTGACTGTAGTTTGTTCTTCAATTTGTTCAAAGTCTTCAGGAATACTATGATGAAGGTAAGAAACAAATACATAAAAAAAATTAGGTTGAGAAGTGGCATTATACAATTTACTGATTCCAGACTATTCAGTGTATATTATTATATTCCGTATATGTGTAGTTGCATAATATGGTCTGTCTGAGCACATAAAGTGTTTCTATTATATGAGTGAATCTTACTCCAAAGGTGGAGTCTGTTGAAAAGCCTTGTTGCTGCACCAAGTGACTGACACTTTTACTTAAGTCCACAATGTCATAGAATCATAGAATGGTAAGGTTGGAAGGGACCTCAAGGATCATCTAGTTCCACCCCCCTGCCATAGGCAGGGACACCTCCTACTAGTACAGGTCCCTCAAGGCCTCGTCCAACCTGGCCTTGAGCCCCTCCAGGGAGGGAGCAGCCACAACCTCCCTGGGCAACCTGTTCCAGTGCCTCACCACCCTCACTGTAAAGAACTTCCTCCTAACATCTAATCTAAATCTTCCCTCTGCCAGTTTAAACCCACCTCCTCCCTGTGGTAGACAGAGGTAACTAGGGCTTTCCAGGTGGTGATGTCCACAGCTGGATAGTACAAGCAAATAGCGGTTCAGCAGCTGAAACCATTGTTTGCTTTCTATATGGCTATGTTAGGGTTATCATATACTGGAGTAAGTTCCCCAGAGAGGTGGTTGTATCCCCATCCCTGAAGGTATTAAAAAGATGCATAGATATCCTGCTAAGGACATGGTTTAGCACCAGACTTGGTAGTTAGATAATGATTACATTTGGTCTTAAAGGTCTTTTCTGACTGAAATGATTCTATGTTTAACTGTCTATTGTGTCTAAAGACAATAGCAACTTTTGGAGAAAAAGGAAAAAGGTCAGTAGTGATACAAGTAACAAACCTTGGAAAGCATGCAAGAAAGTCAGTGATAACTGCATTACTGGCAATATGATGAGCTCAATGTTACAATACTTGTTCAAGTCCAATTCCTCTTTGCATATTTGCAGATTTCACCAAACTTAGACTGAGTTAAAATTTTATAAGCAAACCAAGATCTTAATGATTTGTTAAGCTGTGTTTGGTTCGGCTTCTGAAGTCTAGGTTGTGGTTGGCTAGTACTAAGGGCTCCAGATATGTGACCATTAAGAGGACTACTATTAGTTTGCTGTGATAAATGCTTAGTTATAGTCTTAAACCAGATGAGAATCTGTGCTGAAGGCTACATGACTAGGTATGATGTTAAATCTTTGGAACACAATGATGAGATTTGTGTAACCCAAGAAAAAACAGCTGCCTTGTACTGGTGTCACTGCTTCTTACTGCAGATGGCCTTTCATCTTCATTAGGATTTTCTTCCTTTCCCTCTCCAAAGCACTTTAAGAGTCCTGTGATTATACAATCATAAATAGTAAGGTTGGCAAGGACCTCAAACATCATCTAGTTCCAACCCCCCACCATAGGCAGGGACAGTAGAACAGGTCACTCAAGGCCTCATCCAGCCTGGCCTTGAATGTCTCCAGTGAGGGAGCATCCACAACTTTTCCTGGGCAACCTGTATCAGTGCCTCACTACCCTCACTGTAAAGAACTTCCTCCTAACATCTAGTCTAAATCCTCCCTCTGCCAGTTTAAACCCATTGCCCCTAGTCCTGTCATTGCGAGACCTTGTAAATAGTCCCTCCCCAGCTTTCCTGTAGGCCCCCTTCAGATATTGGAAGGCTACTCTAAGGTCTTCTGGAAGCCTTCTCTTCTCCAGGCTGAAGAGCCCCAACTCTCTCAGCCTGTCCTCATAACAGAGCTGCTCCAGCTCTCTGATCACCTTTGTGGCCCTCCTCTGGACTTGCTGCAACAGTTTGATGTCCTTCTTGTGTTGGGGGCTCCAGAACTGCACACAGTACTCCAGGTGGGGTCTGATGAGAGCAGAGTAAAGGGGCAGAATCCCCTCCCTTGCCCTGCTGGCCACACTGCTCTTGATGCAGCCCAGGACTCAGTTGGCTCAGTGGCACATGCACACTGCAGGCTCATGTTGAGCTTTTCATTAATGCAGACCCCCCGGTCCTTTTCCTCAGGGCTGCTCTCAACCATTTGCCACCCAGCCTGGATTTGTGCTTGGGATTGTGCCTACCCAGCTGCAGGACCTTACACTTGGCCTTATTGAATTTGGCCTGGGTCCACCTCTCCAGCCTGTCCAGGTGATAGTCTGTCCTTTAATGTACTGTGGTTCTGTGGTGTGATTTTTGTTCAAATCTGTCCCTCTGGGCTATGCTTTCATAGACCACTGTTAATTTTTATTACTTCTCTGTTCAGACCTGTGTCTTTGTTATGATAACTGCTTGTAAGTTTTATACTTCGATGTTTGGAATATTGCACTTGGTCAGCATAAACATTATGTTGGAAGGGCCTAGTTAGTGTGCCTGGCTGGCTGCCGTGGTTAAAATGTCAGGTTTACCTGTGTTAGCCCATGGATAGGACATTGAAAGCCTAATAAATCTCTCCTATAGGAGCTGGACTGCTTAGTGAATCTGCTTTTATTGAAGCAATGACCTGAATCTTGGCTATATGCATTTGCCATGTTCCTAATCACTAAAGAGTCTCTTTTCTTCTCTGTTCCCTCTGCTTTCTTGTGTGTATGATTTCTCAATAAGATGGAGGAGAAGGTGCATAATAGACACAGTGATTTGGGACTTTAGATCTGTTATAAGGATTGTCACTTGGAGAGTTCTGGTGTCCTTTAAGATTCTATCTATGAACAGCATATTGTCACTTCTGGATAATCCCCTTCTTGTATTTAAAAAAATTAGGAAGGTTCATGGTTGTTACAGTACAAACCAGAGTATTTTTAATGCTTTGAAAGCTAAGGAATACTGTTTATGTTCAGATGAGAAATGTTAGTGATGGTTTCTTAGGACCAAATGTTGTTATCTTTCAAACTGACCTCAAGCCAAAGGAGTGGTCTTCATGGTAAAATGCTTTCATGTAAAGATAAAATCAGTTATGTCATTTGGATGACATCAGTGTCAGTTCCATGAAAAATCAGGGATGGGAAGGAATGACATCATAAAGAAAACCTTTTAGAAGTATAAAGTCGAACTACCAGAAAAATAGATTTCAAAAAACTAGCAAGAAATGACTGAGTCATTGAACATTAACTTCTGGAGAGCTTTAACAACACTTGTGCACAAAATGTAGATTCATTTTGATGTATACAGCTGGCCATCAGGAGGTGGCAGTAGTGCTTGCCGAATTGCAGAATATGAATACTAAGGAGAAACCCCTAGAAATTAAAATAAGCCATTTTGTAAGTTTGCCAGAGCACATAACAGTGTTATAATTTATTAGAACTGTGTGCTGTCCCCCTATTTTAATTGCACATTTTATTGACTACTTGGTATGCTTACCATAAAATGTATTAATTTTTATTTAAAAGTATTGAGAACTGTCATGTGTGTTTATCAATAACATATGAATATTAGGAGTTTGAAAGACTTTCTAGAACAAATGTCTGATTTTATCCTTGGCCAAATTTATCAGTTGTGTCTCTTGAAAGGTTAAAGCATCTGTCTTATTCAGGATAGCAGCTACATAGCAGGCACTACATAAAATAATAATTGCTGCTTCCTAGACCCAAAACTGTACTGCTTTATATTACAGTACATTTAATTTTACTGAGTGTGTGTGACTCAGAAATATACACTTGAACTCTTTGTATAAAATAATGAAAATGGAAAACTCTTCTTTTGTGTGCAGTTTCCATATGTGATCTTTGCATTGTAAAGTATCTTTGGTTTCCTTCAGTGTGTGTCTGATGCTTAAAATATATTTCATAGAATTATAGAATGGTGTAGGTTGAAAGGAACCTCAAAGATCATCTGGTTCCAACCCCATGCCATAGGCAGGGACACCTCCCACTAGTACAGGTCACTCAAGGCCTCATCCAAATTGGCCTTGAACATCTCCAGGGA
Source organism: Ramphastos sulfuratus (assembly GCA_013399055.1). Lineage (NCBI taxonomy): Eukaryota > Metazoa > Chordata > Aves > Piciformes > Ramphastidae > Ramphastos > Ramphastos sulfuratus. The sequence goes on from WBNM01006958.1 coordinate 45,978, forward strand.
GCATCCACAACCTCCCTGGGCAACCTGTTCCAGAGCCTCACCACCCTCACTGTAAAGAACTTCCTCCTAACACCCAGTCTAAATCTCCCCTCTGCCAGTTTAAACCCATTACCTCTTGTCCTGTCATTGCAAGACCTTGTAAATAGTCCCTCCCCAGCCTTCCTGTAGGCCCCCTTCAGATACTGGAAAGCTACTACAAGGTCTCCTGGAAGCCTTCTCTTCTCCAGTCTGAGGAGCCCCAACTCTTGTAGCCTGTCCTCATAGGAGAGCTGCTCCAGCCCTCTGATCATCATATTTTGGAGGCTAATCATACTTTAAATGCTTTGAAATGCCCCAGAGGGAGGGAAAAATGTTTTTATGAAGTTAAAGGACCCATATTTCAGAGGAAATGGAGTTATGTTCTATTAGTGAAATATAATTCAACAATAAATGTTGAACAGTAGCATGTAATGTGTAGCTAATGAATAGATGATACTATGTGGGGTTTTTGCATTTATGGAAGAGAAAATTCTGAAATGCAAACTGTATGTGAGGAAAGTATTTTCTTAATTGATGATTATGTTAAGGAATATTGTCTTTATCCATAAGACTATGAGCAGCTTTGGATTTTTAAAGAGAAACATATGTTCACATTAAAATGTTAGCATTACTAAATAACACTCCCTACAATAAACACTGAACTGGAGGACAGGATACTGCAGGAAGCCTTTGACCTTCTAGTGGCCTTCCAGTATCTGAAGGGAGCCTGCAGGAAGGCTGGGGAGGGACTATTTACAAGGTCTTATAATGACAGGATGCGGGGCAATGGGTTTAAACTGGCAGAGGGGAGATTTAGACTACATGTTAGGAGGAAGTTTTTTCCAGTGAGGGTGGTGAGACCTTGGAACAGGTTGCCCAGGGAGATTGTGGATGCTCCCTCCCTGAAAGTGTTCAAGGCCAATTTGGATGAGGCCTTGAGTAACCTGTTCTAGTGGGAGGTGTCCCTGTCTATGGTGAGGGATTTGAACTAGATGATCCTTGAGGTTCCTTCCAACCTACACCATTCTATGAATAAACTGTGCATCAGTCCAGTGCAGGTCCATCAGAAGAAGTTGTTCAAGCTGTCATATGATCAGGTCAAATCTGTCTGTGCCTACTCTTTTGACTGCACAGCAGTCCAGACCAAGGTTATGGATCCTTGAAAACTTTTTTTCTTTACTCTTAGAGCAGGATGTGGAAACCTTGTCCTTTGGAGGTAGGCTGCACTTGAGGTGGTTTAAGTCCATTAACAAAGCTTGCACAGCTATGGCAAAACTTGTGGGCTGAGCCAGTTGTGCTGCTATTTCATCCCAGGACTGAATCCTAGAATTGTTCTGGTTGAAGATAACTTTAACATCATCAAGTCTAACCATTAATCCAACACTGCTAGGTCACCACTAAAGCACATTTACATGTTACATTTACATTTCCCTAATATCCAACCTAAATCTGTCCTGGTACAACATGAGGCCATTTCTTCTTGTATAATTACTTGTTACTTTGAGGAAGCTGGTTCCTCTTCCAGTTATGCTGATTCATATTTGAAACTGTTGTGATGAGTTCAAAGATTAGAAAGAAATACCAGGAAAAAAAAAAAGCAATCAAAATGCAAAATGTCACACAACTTTCCGTAGACGTTAAGTTAATCACCTCTGAATTTGTGTGATCAGCTTTTAAATCTATCTTCATCACTGGCTCCAACAATCAATCCAATAATTTATTTACATGTGTGTGAAAAAGATTTTCCTCTTGTTCTAAAACTGCTGCCTGAAAAATTCATTTGGTGTCCATTAGTTGTTGTTTTATGAGGAGCAGTGACTAATCATTCCCTAGTCACCCTTTCTCACTTGGCATCTTTCCTTAGGTGAGGAGTCTGACTCAAAACTCTCCTTCTATTGAAGCCTTTGTGTCTCTCTGATGATCCTTGTTGCCCATCCCTTTCATCATGTCGTCCTTCAGACAGAACAATCAGCACTACAGGTGCTGTTCAGGATGCAGGAACAACATGAATTTATGTGGTGAAATAATGATATTATTGTTGTCCTTTGCTAGGAGTTCCTGAAACTCTGATTATCATCTTGCTGGCTTGTGAATCATGTGCTGGTATTTCAGTAACTTGCTCAAAAGAGAACCTGCCTAAGTAGTATGAGCCAAATGCTGTGTGGATGTAGCATGGTTACTTTTTTCTCCATTTACAGAGGTTAGTATTTGTCAATACTAAGTTTCAGTTGGCATTTTATCATCCAGTCTCTCAATACTATGAAATTCTTTGTAGTCAATTTCAGGTTTTCCCACCCTGAATAATTTTGTATCATCATCACATATTATCACCTCTCTATACATCCTCTTTCTGAAGTACTTATGTGTGTCTCAAATAGCACAGGTTCCTCTACAAAGCTGTCAATGTGACCTTCGTGTTCTGAAACATCTTTTACTCCTGCTGTTCCTCTACAGCTGTTTTATTTATCCCTCTCATCTTTTGGGGGGATAATGAAGGAAGCAAAAGCTTTTAAAGTCACAGCTGTTAAAGTAGTTTGTTTACTCTCTCTGTTGTGTTTCAGTTCACAGTAACCTAGTCTTTTGCCTCTGTGAAATATTCTTTTGTTTTGACACTGTCATGCACATTCTCTTTTTGAAATGAAACTTTTTTTTTTTTAAGATGACTTTTCTTTTCTCTCTTTTAATGTAAGGGATGTTGAATTAGAATACCAGGTAAACACAGTATTAGAGCGGTTACATTGTAAGATGTAAATATCTCAGATTCAGATGTAAGACGTCTGAATCCAGAACAATTTTTTTGACTAGTTGCTGCAAAAGAGTAATTATTAATGTATTTAATGGTGTGGTTTTTTTCCTGTGATCTCACTTAACATCTCACACTTGGTGCATTCAACTTGTGTTTCACTTGCACAATCCTTATTATATTTATGCAGGTAATGAAAATCTCAGAGTTCTGCAGTTTTTGTTATGCTGAATTTATTACATTTGGCTGTAGGCTTTCTCTCACAAAAAGGCACAACCTTTTCTGGCACACTCAATTCTGTCATTCCTACAAAGTCAGTTTTGAAATGTTAGTGTTCTGGTTGTTTTCTGAGAAAACAATTTTCTAGTGTTTTTGTCATTAGATTATAATGTAGTTGCTGAAGGTGTTATTGAATTTGTAGTGTGAAGACCTGACATGTCAGTATTATGTCTCTTTATGACTGGACATTTGAAGATATATGTGCTGACCAAAAGCTGTTACATCTCTTCATTCTGGGCTTCTCTCTCTAAGGAGTTTATTGACCCATCAGGGGCAGTAGAAACAATTTTTGACCTAACTTCATAACACAGATAATTTTATTTTATATGTTTTGCCTAGGAGAAAATATTACTATTATCTCCAGTCCTGCTATTAACCATGTGACCAAAGTTTTTTTTCCCCATGGCTCTATTTTTTCTTTTTTAATGCTTCTCTTTACAGCAGATGTATCCAGAAGAGTTTGGAGAATGAGAGGTGATGTGTGTTGTTCTGATTTTGACAGCATGACTAACAAATACAATCAACATATGGCAATTTGCTGTGCACACAGAGGGCCAAAATCTTGGCCAAGGACACTGTACGTGTGTTCAGCAAAGGCCACAGAACATTTATACCCACTTGCGTGCCAGGGACCTCACCTCAGTAAGCAAGCTACTGTTCTGTCCTGCCCAGGATGCAGCTCCCTAGGCTGGGGTGCAGGGGGTACCTGGGGCCTGTTGCTGAGCCTGGGGCAGGGATGAGTGATCTTCCCATGTGCTTACAAGGTTGGGAACTGCAAGAGTTCTGTGCAATGAAGGCTGGAAGCTGGTGTTTTCTTGCACCAGGAGGAAGTCTGTTCTGCCAGCAGCTTGGCAACCCCAGAGTAGGTTCAGTGGCAAAATAGCAGCTGGGGGCCTAGGACATCAGTACCTCAAAGTGTCTGTACTGGTTTAGCCTGAGCCATGCAGAATGTCTTTGAGGAAGAGGTGAGTTATCATTCTGGGAGACTTCCTCTTCTGTGGGACTGCAGAATGCTATCTGCTGACCTGAGCAGTTGTTCTTGGGAGTTTTGTGGGTTGATCCAGAAGCTTGGATTGGGGATGTAGTGGAAAGGCTGTGGACACTTTTCTGTCTCTTGGACTATCCTCTGCCACTCTTCTATGTGGGCAGCAGCAATACTGTTAGAGGAATCCTGGAGCATATCAAGTGCAACTGCATGGCTGTAGCAGTGACGATCAACAGTGTAGGGACCCATGTGATCATCTGTTCAATCTTGTCTGTGAGGAGGAAGTGTTTCAGGAGGAGTGGGTGGATTCTGCAGGTCAACAAATGGCTGCACAGCTGATGTCAGTAAGGATTAAGCTTCTATGAACATGAGACCTTCTTTGAGGATCAAGGACTGCTAGAAAGAGGGACAAAGTGGATCCACTTCACTAAGGAATAGAATAAAATCCTTTCATGACCCAGGTATCTATAAAGCAGTATTTTGCTGTGAGGAGTAGGATCATAAATTTCAGGAAAGAAGGAATTTCTGGCCTAATTCATGGGACAGTCTGCTCTGCTTTGGGAGTGTTTGGCTGCTCACCAGAAGAAGAAAGGACTATTTTCTATGACATTCCACTAAAAACAAGTTACTCTCTAAGGGTAATGTAAAGCTTTCACCTTGTAGGCTGTTAAAGTAAATGACAATATTATCAGTCTGTCAGTGGGTAATACATTTTTTTAATACCTATTTGTAGAAAATGAGAGTTATATTCCTTGGAATGAACAGTTGCTTATTGATGCTGTTATGTCAAATTTTGTTTTGTCCGTGATTTTCTTTTAGGGAACACTTGACAAAATCATGGCAAAATGTTCTACAATGGTTTGGTCTCCTGGAATCTTTCCAGTTTTAATCTTAGTTTTGGTTATGATAAAAATTGGGTCTGTTTAAGCATTGCATTGCTCAATAATCTTCTCAGGGCAGTAGCAGATAACTTCAGATATTCCTGTGGAGTAGTAATATTGGATATGTTCTTCTAGCAGTAAGCATATTGCTAAGCTAACTACAATACTGTTTTAATACGGAGGGCTTCAAAGAGAGCAATCATTACTGGATTCTAACTTAGTTACAGAACCATTAGTTAAACTAAATATTAGAAAGCTATTTTCACTGAAGTATTGGGGCAGTTCTTAAAGCCTGAATAAAAAAACAAAGACTAGAGAGGGCATCTTTAGCAGGCTTTTGTTTCTTCTTTCCTGATCTCATTTCACAGCCTGATACTTTAGAAGGTTCTTCCTGTTCTCTCTCTCCACAGCTTTGTGTATTTGATGTGAAATCTAGCATAGAAAGTTAAGTGATATGATTTAGTTCTCTCCTCTGTCCAGACTTGCAAGCTCTCACCAGAGAAGACTGACAAGTGAAGATTGCAATTTCCTCCCTTTTCCATATTTCTGCAATACATGACATGTTCAAACTCTGAAATAGGAATTGAATAGAAAATGAGTGGACAACCAGCTTCTCCTTGCTCCTTTGTCTACCTTTTCCATATAACCTCTCAAGTGTGTTGCTATTACGGTCCTCAGCTGCCATATTCTACCATAGGGGTGTCTGCCTGCATGCTCTCATCCCCACTGTTTGATCTGTTATGTTCTCTTTGCTCTTAGAATCATAGAATTGTTTTAGTTGGAAAATACCTTTAGGTGATTGGATTCAACCATCCACCTAATGCCACCATGGCCATTAAAACAGGTCCCAAAGTGTCATGTCTACACATTTTTTGAACACCTCCAGAGATCCCTCCAGACCTCCACTAAATCCCTGAGCAGCCTGTTGCAATACTTGGCCACTCTTTCAGTAATGATTTTTTTTTTTTTTTCCGTAATAGCCGATCTAAACCTCCTCTGAAGTAACTTGAGTCCATTTCCTTCCAGGAGCCATAAAGAAAGAATGCAAATAATAAACTATGTTCTACAGGCAGATGCTTTTGCAACATGGTAGCAGTACTACATGTTGCTTAGATCAGCATTAAATCCATTATGTTCTGGTTCGAGTCAGAACAGAACTAACTGTTCTAGTGGGAGGTGTCCCTGCCTATGTCAGGGGGTTGGAACTAGATGATCTTTGAGGTCCCTTCCAACCTTACCATTCTATGCTTCTAACTCTCTTCAGTGATTTTAGTTTGCAGCTTGGTCTCTTCTCAGTAACTGCACTTTCTGAAGTTAATTGCATGTTTTCACAGTTCAGGTGACCCTGAACTGACCAACACGACACTCCATTCCATATACATCATATTCAGTATACAACTGAGGGGTCATAAGAGTAAGTTTGCATGCTGGTTATTGCAAAACAGAAAGAAAAACCAGTCTTCTGCCTTCGATCCTAATCCATGTGTCTCTAAATCCAGCTCCTGAATCTGGTTCCATTTGCTGCTGAATCCAGTCTGGAACTTCAGCCACAGTGTCTAATTGCCATCAGGGGGTTTGAGTTAATATTAGTCTTGTGTATATTTGTATGTAGTTGTACATGTTTCATTTTATTGTTATTTTAATTTAAGTAGTTTTAGTTTTCCAATTCCTAAGTCTCACTCCCTTATTCCCTTTCTTTTCTGCTTTGAGAAGGGGAAAGTGTTACAAGGGAGCATCTGTCCCTTGTTTAGTGGCTGGCCCAACTCTAACCCTTGACACTACAGAAACTAATGCAGATAGTAATGGCATCACATTTTCTTATTAGGTGTTAGGGTGAGGACTTCATTTATAGTTAGACAAGTCGGCCTCTGCATAATCTCTATTAGTGCCAAGTGCCTTTGCAGTGGTTATTTTGCTGCCTTGACCTGATTAGGAGACTTTCTCTTGATAGGGATGAATCCATTTGTTGTGAAGTCCACCCCAAAGCTTGCATTAATCCATAAAGGAATGGTCTCTTGGCCAGAACTGAGATATTTAATTATACAATATGCCACTATTGGCAGGTAGGTGAAATTATATCACTAGTAATACTTTAACAAAGATTGCTGAATGCTTTCTCACATCATCTTTTCTGTACAGACAGTGAATTCGTGTTCAGCTCTGATTGAGTGAAATCTTTAAAGATCTAACAACTTTCTTATAGCACTTTCATGAATATGAAAATGCAGAGTGCATTTCAGATGATTAATAGTAGTGAAACTATTAGAAATCATAGTGGGACTGCATTATGTGAGCAGGGACGTTGTCAAGGTGAGTAAAATCTGGTGTAGTATATTGACTTGATTGGCAAGTAACCATGGTTTCTGCCTTCCTCCTGCTCTTCATTCACACACTTTCATTTACTGGCTAAATACCCAGGACTACAGGAAAAAAATTGACTTTACACTGCAAAGAAAGAGAGTCAAAGCAAAGCATTCCCAGATCCAGAATGGCTATGTGAATCACAAAGATGATGGAAAAAAGTATTCTGTAATTATTCCAAGAAGGTTTTGTCACAGTTATTGTCAGAGTGACATTACCAGTGGCAGGACTGGCAAGCACATTGTCATCTGTCATTAACATGGTGCCAGAAAGCTAAAGCTTTAAACCTTAAACTTGAGCTTTAGGCCAGCTCTCAAGGGCTATATGTATGCCCCAGAGGCAGCTATTGTTCAGAATTCTTTTCTGTTCTCTTGTATTTTTCCTGTTGAAAAGAGAAAACTTGTTTTTTATTTTTAAGTAAGAACACAACAAATACAATTATCTGGTAAATCTTGGAGCCATATGTTAGAAGTCTAGAAGTCATAGGCTAAGGAACTACTTTAGGTTGAATAACAAAGAATTTTTGTAAAGCATTGTATTGCTAGGTTCTGTTTTTCTTTGTTTGGTCTATGAAGTATAGCTAAAGATATGACTACTTTTAAATTTAGATGAGAATAAAAATTAAATTTACACACACACACACAAAAATTCCTACCTCTAACTAAAACTCTGAAGTATTCACAATTCTCAAAAAACTGAGCCCCACAGCTTTTGAAGTCTGTAAACATTCTGTTTGCCTTGATAGGATTTTATCAGGCACTTACAGTTGCAATTTAACTTTGCATTAATAAATTCCATGGCAAAACACATATTGACTAGTTATTTTTCATGTACTATCTACTGCCTATCACATTTTTATTTTCTTTTGAACTTTTCTGGACAAAGTAATTTGTGGTTTCATCTTATTCCTTTGTCATAACAATTATTATTATGGAAAAAGTGCACTAGCAGTCTTAACAGCAAAGCTGGACTTTTCAATCAGTAATTAAAATTGGTGTAATTAACATTCTTTTAAAGTTCAGATCTTCACAATAGAAATAATGGGCTGTATTTAATGTTCTTTTTTTTAGATATTAGCCTTTGAGATGTCAGTTGAAGTAATCTAAACATTCATAGCTTTAAAGTTGATTCTTTCAACAAGATAAAGCAAAGATCTGGCATCTAGAAAGTATCTTTGGGGTATGCTGAGCTTCGTCTGTCTCAAATCTCTTGAAAATGTTAATTAGCATGAAATAAAGAACAATGAAAAATGTCTGTACTCTTCCTTGGAGACTAAGATTCGGGACAAATAATTTTGCATGTGAGTTGAATATGCAAGTGTAAGGAGATTTAAATATCTGATTTTAATAGGTTTCATCCCACTGGGAGAGGCACTTGTGATTATCTATGACCTATATCAGTTATTGTGATTTTTCCCTGTAGGCTAGCCATAATTTTAGTAACTAATCAAACTAAGCCTGAAGGTTCTGTAAAATACCAAATATGTACTTTTGCTAGTTACAGAGCTCATACTTGCTACCCGACCTTGTTTCAGTTTCTTAAACTACTTATTCTCAATCCATTAAAACACTTACAACTTAAAGTAGGATTTATTGGAAAGCAAAATTAATAACAAATACAGCTTTGTTTATGGTTTCACATCAAGTGTAGTCATAAAATAGAGTTAGACTGTCAGTTTAAATGACAGTTGGCTCGATGGATGCTGAGGCATGACCCGTGTCATTAGTGCAGCTGCACAAAGTAAGTCAAATCCTAAAGCAGTAGCTCCATTAAAAGGCGGTTGACAGTACTGACCTCTCCTTGCTTTTTAGGTCAATAGCACATCTTAACTATCAGTATATACATTAAGATAACTTGCTTCTGCAGAGCAGACATTAGGGAGCTCCCTAGAATCAGAATTGAAAGTGCTCTGCTGAGGTGAGGTCAGGGCTGCTCTTGTAAAATACACTGGCTGAGCTGAAACAGGAAATTTTGTGTTTATTCATCATTGTGCTCAGTGCAGGTACTTCAGGTAGTCTGCTTCTCTCTTCACTATCTGTGGCCGTGTGTCATGGTGACACGAATTGGAGAAGATAGCAGAAACACAGGATGTTAGAGGTTGGAAAGGACCTCAGAAGATCATCTAGTCCAACCCTGTTGCTAGAGCAGGATCATTTAGAGCAGGTCACACAGGAATGCATCCAGGTGGCTTTTGAATGTATCCAAAGAAGGAGACCCTACAATCTCTCTGTCCAACCTGTGCCAGTGTTCTGTCACTCTCATAGTGAAAAAGTTTTTCCTTTATAATTATGTGGAACTTCCTATGCTCCAGGTTGTACCTGCTGCCCCTTGTCCTCTCATTGTACATCACTAAGAAGAGCCTAGCTCCATCCTCCCAATGTGCCCTTCATGTATTTGTCTTGTCTTCTCCAAGCTAAAGAGAACCAGCTCCCTCAGCCTTTCCTCATAAGAGAGATGTTCCATTCCCTTAATCATCTTTCTGGCTCTGTCCTGGAGTCTTTCAAGTAGCTCTCTGCCCTCCTTGAACTGAGAGGTCCAGAAGTAGACATGATATTCCAGATGTGGCCTCACCAGGGCAGAGTAGAGGGGGAGGAGAACCTCTCTTGACCTGCTAGCTACACCCTTTCTAATACTCCCCAGGATATCATTGACCTTCTTGACCAACAGGGCACGTTGCTGGCTCATTGCTGCCAGGACCCTCAGGTATCTTTCCCCTATGCTGCTCTCTAACAGGTTGGTCCCCAACCTCTGTTGGTCCATGGGGTTGTTCTTTCCAGATGTAAGACTCTGCACTTGTCCTTGTTGTATTTAATTCAATTTCTCCCCCCACCCCCCCAGCTCTCCAGGCTGTCCAGGTCTCCTTGAATGGCAGCAGAGCCTTTCAGGTGTGTCAGCCACTCCTCCCTATTTTGTGTTATCAGCAAACTTGCTGACAGTGCACTCTGTTCCCTTATCCAGGTCATTGATGGATATATTGCATAGTACTGCTTCCAGTACCAACCTCTGAGGGACTCCACTTGATGGATTTTAACACTGTCTTGTCAGAGACTGTGCTGAGCTTATGCTAGCATGGGTCAGGGTAAATTTATAGTGGTGGTGTCTAGTAAACTATTTTAGCTCTGTGTAGTGTTGCATATGGATACTTGAGTCAAACCAATTTCTCAATATGAAATGTTTTAAGAAAGTCCCTGTTGGAATGCTGTCCATAGTTGTTTATAAGGTGAATGCAGGTCAAAACCTGCCAGAAGTTGAAAATTAAAATGAAATATTTTCCTTCCTATTCTACTAAGTATTGTGCATATGAAGAATTCCTAAAATACAGGTATTTATAAGAATGCTGGGATGAAGAAGGAAATCCTATGCTAAGAGAAATGAGGAAAAAATTACCATTGAAGGGAAACACACTGAAATCAAGGAAATGAGCAATAGCTACTGCTAATATTCATCTGTCTCATGTATGGCCATAAATACCAGTTTTGTACATTTCAGATTAACTGAGCTCCTGACATACCTGGTGGGTGAGCTCACTGTGAAGATGCAAGATTGCATATCATATTAAAGATGGAAGTAAGCTATACCTGACATTGTGTCTGTTTGACACCTTAATTGTGTCATTGTATCTATAGAACAGAAAAATGAAGAAGACCAATTTCTTGGTTTCAGTGCTCCAGGCACTCCTTTATATGTTTCTGTTTCCTGGACCTCTTTTTACTTTGTATCTCCTACATAAGGAGGTTCATAATTCCTATGCAGTCACTAATATTTTTTTCCTCCACCATGGCTGTAAAACATTGTGTAAAACACAAAATGAAGAGGTCTTCTCATTTTAAATTATCTTTAAGTCCTGGTGTTTGATCCTGGCAGTGGCCATCACATTCAGATTGTTTGCTCAGAAATGAAAGAGTAGTTGGTTTGTGTCTCCTTGAACTGTCAGAATTTCTTTAACAACATCAAGAGGAGGAATTTCCAAACTTGTCAGTGTGCTTGTCTGTGTGCTTGTCTTTATCTGTTTCCTGTGTTTGAGTGCAATGGAAGGAGAAAGCTCCATTTTTCTGTGTCATTTCTGGGCAGTTGTAATTCAGTTTGATTGGAGACTGTAGCATGTTGAGTGATGGAGAGCTGATGCTAAATACCTCATCTTTTACACCCAATACAGTATCTCTGCAGAAATCTTTTCCCAATTATAATTTCTCCATGTCTGCAGTTTTTCTGTCTTTAATCTTCTTACCTTGACTAGGTTACAAGACTTTTTTTTTTTTTTTTTTTTTTGGTAGAAATTGCATCACCTTTTTTCTGTTCCTCTGTTGCTGTCTCTCCCTTCATACTTTCATCCCTTTCTGTAGATGCCACTCTTATTTGTGTCTTCCTTTCAGCCCTCTTCCACTCCTGTTACCCTCCTTATCTCTCCAGTGTGTTACTAGAAGCTGTGCTGTTTGGGTACTATTGATAATGCTTCATGGCTACCTTTTAACCCTCTTGGGCTCTTCTACCTGTACTTGTCAAGTTACAGCTTTTCATGGCTCATTCTGTGTGCGGTTCTATTCTGTTTTGCTGTACACCACTACAGCAGCACCAGACTGTGTCCTATTCTGACACCCTTGGTTGCAAAAATCATGGTTACTGCACTCAGAATGCAAACCTTGAAAGGAGGTTTAGCTTCATGGAAATAAAAAGCCCATAAAGTTTTACAGGTTTCAGATTTACTTTCATGTGTGCTACCACCCATAAAAAAAGTAACACTTCTATCTCAAGCCAATTAGAGATGTTTAAGAGTGTATAATTTTTAAATGTTACTACTTCAAGCAGTAATGTTATGCTATAGCTGCTTTCTGTTACTTTGTGGTATATTCAACACATTTTTATACAGGTATGCAAGGCTAATTTTGTCTTAAATGTTGGGGAGAGACCACTGAGATTTTTTTTTTTTCTCCCCCTCCCTGTACACAAGGCTGCTCAACATTTCAAAATGTAATTTTTGTTGTTTCCTGTCAAATCCATGTGCTTTGCTTATTCTGAGACTTCTGAAAGAATGCTAGTTTTTAAGATTTGCTTCTGAGGAACATTATGGACTGCCAGTGCCAGAGCGGATAATACAACTTTACTTTTGATTTTTAACTTCAAGAGTCCCAGAGTGGGAACCTTACATTCAGTCATTATCTGCCAGGGGAAAAAAAAAAATGTCAAAGCCAACTAAGTGGATTGAAGCTAGCTCATTTTCCTTTCATTTTCTTTAACACAGATTCTGTGCATATCTAAATATATTTATCCATGTGAATAACACCATTGGTAAAATCCAACACATCTTGCAGTAAAAGCAGAGAAAAAACAGCTTAACAGTGATGTTTTCAGAACACCAACATACCAAGTGCTCTGATAACACTCCCAGTGCATAGCTGGCTTGCAGTAGATCAGTAAGAGAAGCTCCCACCTTTCCACTTGTCCTTGTGGATATACTACTGTAAATCCTGTATTAATTACTACTTTCTATAGTTTAAAATATTCTCCAGGTGATGCTTTATAAAACACTGTCCTGAAATCCAGGGACATTATATTTACTATTTGCTTTTTTATCAAGCAAGTCAATTATCCTTCAAAGAGGATACCAAGTTTAGCTGGCAAACTATTTACTAAATATACTTCTTTTTTTTTTTTTTTTTTTTTTTTAAAATCTCACATTCTGTTTACTTTCTTGTCTTCTGTTGCACATTCATTTAAAATGCTTTCTAAATTCTGTCTCAGAAATTAGTGTAAATTAGTGTCAGACTAATGGATGTGCAGCTGGATGATCATCCTTTTCTTTTACAAACTGAGGTACCTATTCCCCATACAGCATTTGCCTTCTATACCTGCAACTGGCTTAGTCAACTGCCTTTAGGGTCAGACTGCTCCAAGGTAATAAATCAAAGTTTCTAGGCTTCTTGCTGCAATGCCTCAAGCATCAGAATTCAGTCTGTGTGACAGAATTCTGTATCAGTAAAACAAAAAATTTCAGTTGTTGTTAAAATATTTCTTTTGTCTTTCCAAGAAAAGCTTAAATATGTTTATTCCTTAATACAGAATGGGACATAGTGCCTTGGATTCTCCCTCTCCTCCCTCACATCCCTGAAGGTGTCCCTGATTAAGAGAATATGCAAAGGATCTCTGACTGAGAAAGTGTGAATTTTCTCTAACTGTTGCAGGCAAGGAGATAGTTGTTTTATGTAGATTTACTGCAGGATTTGAATTACTGCAGCCCACTGATGCTCGTGCACAAGTGCACTCTCAACAAAGCAAGTATACAGCCTAAGAGCTGAGCTCTGTTTGAATTTCATATCTCATCCTTAAGGAAAATACTCCCAAATTAGAAAGCTTTGCCTATGCCAGGACATGTTTTTGGGCTGCTGCTATTTGATTTCCTTTGTGGTGTATCAGCCAAGGCAGTACCTACCAAAAAATTACTTCACCTCTTTATTGGTAACTTACAGATCTAAATACACATGCAGATCTTGCTAAAAGGATTGTTTGGTTATTAAATCATTTGTCTAAAGCTTGAAGTCGTCTTTGTTTCCTGAGTCATGATCTCAGAATTTGGCCCATGGACTGGCATATTTAATCAACCATCAAAGAACATGAATATTAGTATATAGTAGAGGTTTAAATTGTCATTATCTTTCCTTATACTAATGTGTAAGTGTTTATCTTTAAGAGTAATCTTAAATGCTCTTTCCAATTATGATTGTGCTTCAATTACCAATCTTAATTTTGGTTAAATTTTGTGTAGTGCTTCTTATTAATTATCTTTGTTTGAACTTAGGGCATTGAGTGAGAATTATGCCTAGTTAAATGATATTTCACAGAATGTGTATAGATAAGTCATTTGTTAAAAACAAATGATATAACATTAGAATTATTACAGTATATTAATCACATTATAAAATGTATTTTAAACTTAAAAAATCATGCGAGATTGAATATAATAGTAAATATTTTGGTAAAATAGAACAAAAATAAAGGCACTACAGAGCTAGATGGAAGAATTTATGTAAGAAATGATATGTCAGACTTTACTAGACTGACTGAAGTAATTGGAAAAGACTTGATGTCACTTGGAATGGAGTTGAGCTTCTGAGAACAAAGCAAGATTACTATTACTCATGATGCTCTTTGCATGTTTTATTTCTTTTACAGTTCTAGTTTTGGCTACTGGGAATAACTTCTACATTGTTCCAGTGCTTTGTCTGTTTCTTTCTGACCATTTACTTCAAGAGAACTCTTTTCCTGATCTCTTTTACATGGTTTGCTTCCTCCAAAAATGTGGGACAGACTCTTTGCAAAAGATCTCAACAATCCAAGATATTTGGACCTGATTACAGGCTGAGGGAGCTGGGGTTGTTCAGCCTGGATTAGAGAAGGCTCTGTGGAGACCTAATAGTGACCATCCAGTACCTAAAGGAGGCCTACAAGAAGAACAGAGAGAGACTGTTTACAGAGGCCTGTGGTGATAGGACAAGGGGCAATGGCTCTGAACTAGAGAAGAATAGATTTAAATTAGGTGTTAGGAACAGCTTCTTTACCATGAGGGCGTTGGAACACTGGAAGAGGTTGCCCAGTGAGGTGGTTGAGGCCCTTTCCCTGGAGGCATTCAAGGTGAGGCTTGACAGGACTCTACCTGATCTAGTTGAGGATGTCCCTGCTGACTACAGAGGGGGTTGGACTAGATGTCCTTTAGAGGTCTCTTCCAACCCAAACCAGTCCATGAGTCTATGAATGTAAGAGATTAAATTTTAAAATAGCAGAGTGAACAGAGGAAGAGAGTAATAGGCACTCTCAAAAAGGAAGTTAAATGTCCAGCTGAGCACTACTGCAGTTATTTAAGGTAAATTTATAGCTAAAAGCAGTAGTAGTATTGCTTAATTTAGAAGGAAAATATTATTTTTAATGCTTATAGACAAATTTGATTGGAAACACTAAGAAAATGTAAGTTGTTCTTTAAAACTCTTAATACTTTCTGAATGTTGTTTGCATTATTCCAAATAATTGGTCACTGAGTGAGCAGTATATTGCCTATACTTATATAAATAGTGTTCAAAGTCAATATAAAGCAGAACTATCTAATATCTGTAAAATCCATTAGGTAGGTTTTCAATATATTTTAATCCTGCCCATTGTAAATAAGACATTGGAGATTTAGCTCTAAAGCTAACCTAAGACAACCCTTAATTTCATCATGGTTGTATTAAATGGGACACACCAATGGTTATAAATTACAAAACTCTTACAGAATCTTAATTATGTAGATTATTCAATGATTTGGCTACACATAATTCATTCATATTAGTTTTTCACCAAGCCTTGTGGCAACAATGCAGTGGGATGCTGAACTGTTATTCCTTAGTGAGAATGTATTGAACAGGATATTTCTGAAACTGAGTCATCAAAACTGAACAAGAGCCACTATCAGCTGTCGTCACTCCATGAAGCCAATCAATAGCCTCACTGCTTATCTTCATTTTATTAGGCTGTCAGAAACAAATGTATGAGTTCAGTTCTTCATTGCTCCTGAGCAGCTCCATTTTGCTAACTGAAATAAGATGATAGGTAGAGCTCTAAGCATTGGTTTGGTTTGGCATCATGTTATCAATGTCATGCTATCCAGAACAGACAGCGATGAGACTCAAGCACAGTACTGGCAGTTTCTATATAAGAGCCCATTCCCTTCAACAAGTCTTACCTGCTCTCTGGAAGAGGGTTGGGAATTGATTGCTGAAGCTAAGTGGCATGTCCTGATCATTCCCGTATTGTTTGGAGCATCTTCATATCAGAGACAGAGAACTGGATCTATCAAAACTGAATTATGGAGTAAGCTAAGAATTAAACAGGTCATCAGAGATAGAGTGTTCTAAGTTTGTCAATGGAAACCTTTTGGAGTGAATATAACAAATGCTATGTAATCTTAGTCATGTTTTCATAATCTTGATTTGAATGTTACTACTTCAATCTTATTACTGAGCTGGTCACGCTCTGGAGTTGTAGGCTGCTTTATGGCAAGGGATTACTTCATGTCTAAATTGTTTGATAATGAAGTTTTTTCTTTGTGTGAGTAAATACAACAGAGACAGGGCTGTAGAAGTAACCTATCATGCTGCCAATGTAAACACAGATCTCCAGCCCCTTTTAGAGCTCTTCTGTCAATAACAATATCCTTTGAAGGACACCTGATCAGCTGCCTTCAGTTGTTCAATGCACTGAATGAGAGACCTGCCAGAAATCTATAAAATGTGCTGTGCAGAGCTTATGAAATCCAGTTATTTTCTCCAAAAGTTGTCTCAAGATGAAGTGTAGGTCAATACTGGAATTACCAGGTTTAAAGCTGCTCTGGCTATGCCAGCTTTTGCCACACTGTTCATCACTGATTTGAGATGGTGCTTCAGGAAGAAAAGACAGCTGTCTTTTCAGAAACCAAGAGCAAAGTATCACCACTTAGCTTACTGTACTTGACATTATCATCCAGGGGTACTTGGGATTGATGATAGATTACCATATGATCTCCTCTTCAAGAATATGCTTGTATACCAACAGAGATAATCTTACAGTAAAAGATTGTGTATCTCAAGCATATAGTAGACTCACATAAAAATAACTGACTCCCATGGTAATTACCCAAAGACCTCAGTAGAGTTAGGATTGGGTTAAAGAAATGTGTGGTAAATGCAGAGCTTTTATATGTAGTGAACATCACCATTGGGTGCAAGCAGGGCATTTTAAAAATACAATTACTTTAAGAGAAAAAAGGAAAGGTGGAGTGCAACTTTGTCAGTCCTTCAGTCTCTTGTCATAAGTAATTTTTAACTACAACCTGGTAATTACTGATTTCTAAACAGTTATCTGCTGACTGTTCCTTGTAAATGAGGATTTTGGTTTTTTCCCTAGTGAAATAACAGAAGTCCTAACACTTGTAACACTCACTTGATTGGGGAGAAGGTGTGTATGTATAAATCAGGGCAATAGTCTCTGTAACACCTGCATGTGTCAAGTTTTAATCTAAAACTGACCCTGTAAAAGAGACCTTGCTGCATAATTGAAGGGAAGAAGTGTTTTTTTGTGTTTACTAAGGCTCTTCATGATTTGCTGCTTTGTGTGAGAGACAAAGATCTGCTCTTTGTGCTTCCTGAGTGCTATTTGAAATTATTTTCTCTAAGTAAAGCTCTGTCATTAAGCCTTTATGCAGTGAAAACAAAAATTGTGAATGATACTTAATTTAATCTTAAAAAGGTTTGTATTTCCACATAACTATCACTACAGTGCTTGAAGTACCTGATTGGTTTTGGTTTTCATTTCCTTCCAAGCTCTTAAATACTCATGTCACTTAAACATGGTGTTTTCAAATCTTAAGATGCCTTTGGATGCTGCTCTGGCCTTTTCAGCCTCATCACTGTGAATCTTTCAACTGAAAAAAGAGATTTTATTTTTTGCCACTTAAGGAAGGGAGAAAATCTCCCAGACACAAAGAATTCACTTGCAACTTTGTAATTTGTAACAGGTGGAATGCCTCAGTGGACCATGTGGTATCCTCCTATGTCTGTGTGAATGTTGCACAAGCAGATATTAACAAAATCTTCTGTTTACTTCTCAGAGCATCAAAGAGCTGTGTTCACTCTTGGCTGTCTGCATGTACATACCCAGGTTCAGTTATATATTTATCTTTGAGTTGGGATTGAAATAAATGCCCGAACAGTTGACTTCTGTTACTCCCAATTCAGTATTATGCAATAAATACCGATTTTGGTTTTTTTTGCAGCAGCAGCAGTCAATGTTTCTACACTGAAACAGAGCAGATTTATCCAATGTATGAGCTGTTGAATCAATGTAGTTACTCAGGCCCTAAATCAGCCAACTTCAATCACTTCTTCAGCACTGTAAATTTAGAAATCTTGTAACTCTCAGGACAGTTTGCTCTCCATGGGACAATTTATGTAATAGATATCAATGGAGGAGGAGTGAGGTGGACTTCTGTCTCTTTCATTCTGTGGATACCTTAATCAAAAGCCTGAAGTTAAGTGGGCATCTGTCTTAAATAATTTCCACATTCTATTTCATTATGTGTCTATTTAAATTACTGCATATGTTAAATAGAAACAATAAACTTATAAATATTCTAGAGCTGTTCATTTCCAGGATAAGAAAGAGAATTTCAATTTCCTGCATTTTTGCCTTATATGGCCTTGATGTTGATGAGTTGCATTTGTTCACAGTGACAAGTTAAGTCAGTGGAGGCAAACATTCCAGCTCTTGAAGCAGAATGAATGGTAACTGTGGCCTTAAATTGTTTGAAATGATAGATACCTGCCACTGTATGGTAAATTCAATTTGAAATTACATTGTGGGTAGTGGATGCACATTTTGCTCTTGAGCTTAGTAATGCACAAAACCCCAGTGACTTCAAATACTTCTGGTGTCACCTGTTGTAATAAATTTAGCTAGATGCTGCTCCACCTGAATGGCGAGAATCTAAAATGTCTGCAGTTCAGTGCAGTTGCAGCACAGTAACTGCGTTTCAGTTTTGGTGTAAAATTATTGTTCCCCTCTGCTTCTTAAATTAGAATAACCATTTCTTTTGTAACTTGTTCTATTCATATAATGTTATCTGCAAAAGTAGACTCCAGGAATACAACCTTACAAGTAGACTCATAGAATCGTAGAATGNGACTTACCATGAAGTTAATCTCTTATTAAGGAAAAAAAAATACTCCAATTAAAAAAGCTGCATTGTTATCTTAAATGTGGACTCTTGTTTTGATTTCTCAGCTGTCTTGCTGTGTGTGAGTCAAGGTCCAGCTACTTGATAGGTATCCTGAGCAATCAGATAATAAATCATAAATTTACCAAATTGCCTGCAGGACACATAATGAGAAAAAGGGTGAACTACTTTGTATTCCAGCTTGTGCTGGGCAATTTAGGTTGAAGGGGACAAAATCCATTTCTGCTTTTTGGAACTTACTGGAGTGAAGGGTCCCAAAGGAGTTGCTGCATAAGAAACTAGTTTACTTTGCTGACGGTTAAAACTGATGCAATTTCCCAGAATTTGTGGTTTGGTGTGTTGTGGGGTTTTTAATACATATATATATATCCCAATCCCAAATACAGGCTGGGTGGGGAATGGCTGGAGAGCAGCCCTGAGGAAAAGGACCTTGAGGTTTGGGTTGATGAAAAGCTCAACATGAGCCTGCAGTGTGTGCATGCAGCCCAGACAGCAACCGAGTCCTGGGCTGCATCAAGAGCAGCGTGGCCAGCAGGGCGAGGGAGGGGATTCTTCCCCTTTACCCCATCTGGAGTGCTGTGTGCAGTTCTGGAGCCCCCAGCACAGGAAGGACATGGAAGTGTTGGAGTGGGTCCAGAGGAGGGCCACTAAGATGATCAGAGGGCTGGAGCAGCTCTGCTATGAGGACAGGCTGAGTGAGTTGAGGCTCTTCAGCCTGGAGAAGAGAAGGCTTCGAGGAGACCTTATAGTAGCCTTCCAGTATCTGAAGGGGGCCTACAGGAAGGCTGGGGAGGGACTACTTATAAGATCTTGCAATGACAGGACTAGGGGCAATGGGTTTGAACTGGCAGAGGGAAGATTTAGACTAGATGTTAAGAGGGAGTTCTTTCCAGTGAGGGTGGTGAGGCACTGGAACAGGTTGCCCAGGGAGGTTGTGGCTGTTCCCTCCCTTGAGGTGTTCAAGGCCAGGTTGGACGAGGCCTTCAGTAACCTGTACTAGTGGGAGGTGTCCCTGCCTATGGCAGGGGGTTGGAACTAGATGATCCTTGAGGTCTCCTTCCAACCTTACCGTTCTATGATTATATATATCTATATATATATATATATCTCAAACCCCTAGCCTTTTGTTGTGACTGACAGTATTTCACAGTGCTGAGTTCATTTTATAAAGCCTAGTACAGCTAGAGTACATGGTAGGACCACATGAAGCAAGATGGGATCTGTGAATTGGCACATGCTGTTATCCCGAGTCCATATCTGTAAACTTGCCACAGCCTGTCTTTTAAGTACAGATATGTATGTATGAGTAATGTATAAGCAATAAGTATCATATTAAAATGAAAATCTATTGAAGTTGTCTTTGGTGGCTGAACAGTTATGGCTCCAGTCATGTCCTGTGGTTGAAAAAGGCCTACCACGAATATTTATGAAGTAAGGCATGCATTTAACTAATGTTTCAATGAAAATCTCAACAAGAAAAAGACAAAGGCATAGGAACCCTCAAAGATTACTATGCTTTGAAGGAATATGTGAATTTTGGATGGACCCAGAAGACATACCTGCTTTAGTAGAGTGCTCTGCTATAGTGGAAGCAGTTAAAAAGGTGCCATTTTGCTGCAGGACTTTGCCCTTCTGTATTCAGTATGAAATGTAGGGAGTGAGGATGGTATTTCATCAGCTCCACAAATGTGTAGTCAAACTTTTCAATAGCACCTACATATGTTTCCATAGCATAAAATCATGTTGAAACTAGTTAAAAAGGAATAATTTTTTAAAAAGATCTGTAGACTGTAGAAAGAATGAATTTTTCAACTGCCAAAGACTGTATAAAATATGTATTTTTCAGGAATATTTCCTAAAAACTACATTCCTGTAGTTGTTTCTAGGATTGTATAGGAACCATTTGCATATTCCTCTGGTAAAATTTACTTTTCAGCTTCTCTGTTGCACTTAGCAGCATTGTCCTCAAAATATCAATCAGCATTTCATTGCACTGCTGCACTGTGCTGCTGCGTGAAAGAGTTATTTCTTATTCCTCAGCCCCATATCATGATTGCTTTCAGCAGTAATCTATGGTTACAATATAAAATGAAAATACATGATTGCAGAGGGAAGTTTTTATAGCTTTTCAGATACACCAAATGTGCGTTTCTGCCCAAATGCTTGCTAAACATACTGTAATTGTGGTTAGGAAATGGCCCTTGCCAGCTCCTTTTGCTTAGAAAAATTCAAAAGAGGAATTAGAAAGGCAACGAGTTCCTGAACTATTAAAAATTCCATTTAAAAAGTCAACTTTATGTGCAATAAATATAATCAATTGATCACTGGAAATTTGCAATACATTTGTTATGTGAGTTGGGGTGATAGTAACATATGAAATAAATATGAAGACTTATGACAGAGTGTTTGATTCAGGTATTGTTCATCAGTCACTTCTGCAATGTAGATGGAGGCTTGTCTCTGGGGATTTCTGTTGCAAAGGAAGATGTCTGGCTCTAGCTTATTGTTTTGCTCATCAGGTCTCCATTACTGCCACTGCTTTCAAATTCACTTGCAGAAATCCTCTCAGGATGTCCCATCCCCGTAATAACAGTTGACTTGATAAAGATGACTGACTGTAGCTTCATTCTGTATTATAAGAGATTTACAATTTAAAAGCTGATTCAGTAAGTGAAATGGCATTATATCACACTGTGTGTGATGTCACCTATGCCTCAGTGTATAAATGAGCATATGACAAATTGAAAAATCTAATCTTGATTCAATTTGATTCCACAAAGGTAACAAAATCTCACTTGCTTTGGCACAACTTCACAGCAATGTTAATATTGAATGCTGTCTTTTGACATTGACTCTTCAGAATTGTATGTGGGAAATAAACTTCATGGAATTAATCTTCTCTTTTTCACTGGCCTCATGAACTACTTAAAACTCCTAAAGTAAATTATTCAGCAGATTCAAATATTTTTTTATTTAAATATAGATTATTTATTTACTGCATCAGTAGGCATTGAGTAGCAAGGCTTGTAGATTCCCAAGGAGGCTTGCTCAAAGCTGCAGTGCTGAGCTCTCAGGTGTCTTTGATTTGAGTTGCCAACAGTTTCAGTAATGTAGTCAGGAAAAGTTAGCCCAGGAAAGAGACTTGCAAAGATCTAGATACTTAGTAGGGAACCAGCCAACAACTATTAACTAATCTACACAATTCCATCTTCTTGGGTATTTATCTTCACTGGAGATAATTACTTTCTGCTCAGGTCTGCTTCTCAATTCCTTTGCACATACAAGGAGAAGAAACTGGAGGAAGATTGCCTTAAATAGGGCCAGGTGAAATATCTGCAGTTATAATCAAGTGTTGAATAAAATAGCCCAGTCTGTACCACCCCAAACAGTACAGAGATGGATTCTCTTACTGTTCTCTGTACCACAGGGCTACTTAAGTTATAATAGCAATGTGTCTATTCATATTGTAGAAAGTGAGTGAACTTTTCACCCTTATAATATTAGGAGAGATTTTTGATTATTCCTTTTTTTTTTCCCCCAGGGGAATTCAGCACAATTTTAATTGCAATCAGTAAAATTACTCATTTATAACTGAGGAGGAGGAAAAAACCAGAAAAACTAGAAATAGATTTACAACTTAATGTATTTGATTATTTTTCGTGGGTAAAGTAATGTTATGGTGGTGAATAAAATTCAGCATTTTAAAGGCTAATGTTAAGTTTTAAACAAAAAAATGTTTGAAACATTATGTTAGGCTTTAGTAATAAACAGGAAGCCAAGAACAGTAAATATTTAATTGGCTTATCTGTATCAAATGAACATGGAGATTTTGCTGTAGTTTCAGTACTAGGTTTTCAGTATCTACTTTAGGTAGGTAAAATGTTCTCTCCAGTGAAATAAACAGTAAATCAAGGAAGCTTGGTTCAACTGCTTGAGTGTGCTATGGGCACAGTAATCAGAAAAATAAGGAGGTAATATTTCTGATGCTAACAGTAGTATTTCCTTTGAAACAGTGAGAACTAAAATGCATGGGGTTATTTCTGCTTTTCTCTGTTTCAAATGCTGCCTCACCAGAGGCTTTCTTCTTCCAGGAATGACTTTTCAGAGCTGTTGAATATTTTGAGGAAGAAAGCATCTCTTTCAGTGTCATTTCTGGTTTTGAATATGATCATTTTGGCCAAAATGTCTTCCTATCTTCCTTGCATTCTATACAGCCTGTGATGTTTGATTCTGATCATAGCATCAGAGAGATGCAACTCCTACACTTCCCTAGGGCTGGAAAGTATTTTTAGAATTTTAAATTTTTTTCTTTTTTTTTTTTTCCTTTGCGACTTTTGTGTTCCATCTGAAACATGACATATATGTATATAATAATCATAGAATCATAGAATGATAAGGTTAGAAGGGACCTCAAAGATCATCTAGTTCCAAACCCCTGCCACAGCCAGGGACACCTCCCACGAGTACAGGTCACTCAAGGCCTCGTCCAACCTGGCCTTTAACACCTCCAGGGATGATAGATATTGATAAAGATGAGGGAGTGAGATAAGTCACTGTTACCCATATCTGTATTAAACCTACCTGATTTATGCTTTATTTCTTAAATACTGAAATGGAAAACCTTCAGCATTTAACATGGGTATATAAAAATAACTAACCAAAACCTAGATTTTATTGTGTGGGAAAGTGTGGAAGGTGATGGATAAAGGATACAATTACAGCATCTGACTAGTCCAGTACCACTTTCCAGAGGAGGCGTGAGCGGGGACTTCTTAACAAAGGGAAAATATGATTTGAAGGGATCAATGAAAGAATGCTGTGGGCAGCTCAGACATCTGACTATACTAAGCAATCATGATTGGAATCACTGACTATCCTATTAGTTAGCTCAGATGCAAAGGCAAGTAAGTGAACATTATTATGAAAAAAATCCAAAAGGTTTTAACCTGATTCAGCTCTCTGACTCTTAGAAAAGATTCTTGTGTGAAACTGATATGATGGGAAAATAGTGCCTAGTGTTTTGAGGAAAGTATTATATCTCTATAAATCTTCTCTAGGAGACATTCATTTTTCTAACCACATTCTTTAAGAGGTGGACATTTTGTTAGGTAAATGTCTTCTTTTGAGACTGTAAGCTAAATTAAAACTTAATAACAAATACATAAAGGTGGCTAAGTTTATGATAGAAATACTCAGTGTTCATCCTCATTCACCCAGAGAAAATAAATGTCAGCTTTGGATTTACCCTCTGAATACTTCAGATTCACTTCTGAAACAATGTACTTGATAAACTGTAAAATTTTAGCCTGAAAACTCTTACTAGATTGTTCTTCCACTGAAAAGCTTGAAGGTTATCTTAATTGCTTGCATTACACTAATTCCAAATATTCTAAAAGTTAGAATTAGTTGGGGCTCTTCAGCCTGGAGAAGAGAAGGCTTCGAGGAGACCTTAGAGTAGCCTTCCAGTATCTGAAGGGGGCCTACAGGAAGGCTGGGGAGGGACTATTTATAAGGTCTTGCAATGACAGGATAAGGGGCAGTGGATTTAGGGGGGCAGAGGGAAGATTTAGACTAGATGTTAGGTGGAAGTTCTTTACAGTGAGGGTGGTGAGGCAATGGAACTGGTTGCCCAAGGAGGTTGTGGCTGCTCCCTCCCTGGAGGGGTTCAAGGCCAGTTTGGACGAGGCCTTAAGTGAGCTGTACTAGTTGGAGGTGTCCCTGCCTATGGCAGGGGGTTGGAACTAGATAATCTTTGAGGTCTCCTTCCAACCTTACCATCCTATGATTTTTTTTCTACATCTTTAGAAATTTGAGGGTAGTTCTTATGTCTGTTTCACAAAACAAAAAAGGTTCTTGATTACTGTTAAATGTCAAGCTAGCCATGATGTACTAATATGTGAAATGCTCTGCTACATAACACTCCTGAGGACATAAAGTGGTAAGAGTCATTAGCTCATTTCAGTGCTACACTCTGTCTGATGAAGGAGCTGAACAATAAAAGAAAGAAGTGTGTGCAAACTGTGAACCTTAGATACTGAAGTACCGTAGATAGATCTCAGATACTAAAGCCTGAAGATACTAAACGTTGCCCCTACCTTTTGTAGATTAACTGTGGTGTGTATTAGTAGCCAAACATGGCTAGAACTTAGTTTGCTTTTTCTGTTGGTTATCAAATTATAATGAGCAATGTTCTCTGAATTGGAAGAGACCTAATGCTCTGTTTCAGATGTAGGAAGGTTACAGTTTATACAGAGTCACCTTGCTATAGTTTTGCTCACTTTGTTCAGAACTCATGACTGATCAGTTCTCTTCCAATGTTACATGTGGTAGTTGCTGGCTAAGTTCATATTGTTACAAAAATTTAAAGGATTTGATTGTCTTATTGTGATCCTATAAAACAACATAAACATTCAGAAAATGAAAACTGCAAATAAAACCTCCTTAGTGTATAACTTAACAGTTATAAATAGGAGATTCATGGGAACTGATTGTGCTGGTTTAGGGCTA
>WBNM01006959.1:0-19527 GCA_013399055.1 Ramphastos sulfuratus
CACAATACTCCAGATGTGGCTTTGCCAGGACAGAGCAGAACAGGAGGAGAACCTCTCTTGCCCTTCTGGCCATGCTCTTCCTAACACACCCCAGAAGACCATTTGCCCCCTTAGGCATGAGGGCACATTGCTGGCTCATGCTGAACTTGTTCTCCACCACCATTCCCAAATCCTTCTCCACAGAGCTGCTTTCTAGCAGGTCACAGCATCTCGGTTTGGTTTTCTTCATGGTTCCTCTGTGTGCTGAGCACTTGGAATCATCTCAGAGCTCTACCTCCTCCCAGGAAATCAAAGTATCCTCCTTTTCTTTTTACTTCCCCTCTTCCCTTGCTGCTTGCAAGACTCTCTTTATTTATACAATACATCTCACATCCAAGGCATCGCTGAGAGCTCTACACAAATATTAATTACCAAGCCCTAGGTGGTAAATTATAAATATTCGTTCTCTCAAGATTAAAAATCCTACACTTAATAATAATAATGATAATGAAGATAATGATAATAATAATGATGATAAAAAAGACTGCACTGTGCTACATGAAGGAGACCTCCTTCACTCTAGGGCTGCAATAAAACATAGTAGATCACCAAAAAAAAACAAACCCAAACTTAAAATAGAGGATGGCAGAGGATGGATGCTTAGAGGCCAGGCTAAGCCACCAAGCTACCCAGAATCTCAAGTGCTGGAGTGTGTCCAGGGATGGGCAATGAAGCTGGGAAAGGGTCTGGAGAGCAGGGCTGGTGAGGAGCAGCTGAGGGAACTGAGGGTGTTTAGCCTGCAGAAGAGGAGTCTGAGAGGAGACCTCACTGCTCTCTACAGTTCCCTGAAAGGAGGTTGCAGTGAGGTGGGGGTTGAGCTCTTTTCCTTAGTAACAAGTGGCAGGACAAGAGGAATGAGCTCGAGTTGCACCAGGGAAGGTTTAGGTTGGATGTTATGAGAAATGTCTTCACTGAAAGGCTTCTCAAAGACTGGAACAGGCTACCCAGGGAGGTGGTTGAATCCCCATCCCTGGAGGTGTTGAAAAGATGCAGAGGTGTGGTGCTGAGGGACATGGTTTCACACCTGACTTTGTAACAGAGTTAGAGAATGGTTCTACTGGGTGATCTTAAAGGTCTTTTCCAACATAAGTGATCCCATGATCCTCAGACAGGGAGGACTGCAGGCATCTGCAGCCTTGCAGAACACAGCAAGATAATGGAAGGGCTGTGTGGAAGTCACTGCAAATAATGAAGGGCAGGAGCAAAGCTGGCAAGCATCTGGTGAGCAGCAGAGAGAGTTCACATCCCCTGAGCACCTCTTCTCTGCCTGGCCTTTAGCTAGAGCTGGAGAGCTCTAGGCCATGGTTTCTCTGCTGCTATCAGCTGCTAGGGAAGGCAGAGCAGGGCAGCATCCCTCTGCTTGTCCAACACTGCTGGCACCCGGCAGGATTTCTCTGCTACACAAGGTGTCAGTGTGCTGACACGGTGCTGATGGACAGGCTGGGTGCAAGGCCAACTGTAATAAGGAGAGCAGCTGCTTCTTGCTTCTGCTCTGGGATCTCTTGTCCTTGCAGAACACAGTTCTGGAGTATTCTTGACACTTGTTCCCCAAGCAAAAACTGCCACAGCTGACAGTGAGGAATGAGCAGAGCAGGGAACAATGGAGATAAAGCTCTGCCTTGATAAGAGACCTGAGGTTGGTTCTCCTCAGCCACAGCACAAGGCAGCTGATGGGGCTGCTGCTGCTGCCCTGCCTGCTCACAGCTGGGTCCAAGTATAAGCAAGCAAAATCCAACACAGAACTCAGCTCCAATACCTTCTGGTTGCTCTTTCATGGTGTCAAAGAACTGTTACTGTGTGACTGGTGAAGCTCAACCTTCAGGACGTGGTTTACTGGTCATGGAATTGTAGAATCATGGAACTGTTGAGGCTGAAAGAGACCTTTGAGATCACCAAGTCCAACCACTCATATAGAGCTCACAATCCCAGCACTACTCCTAAGCCACTGCCACTAAACCATGTCCCTCAGCACCACAGCCATGTGGCTTGTAGACACCTTCAGGAATAGTGACTCCACCACCTCCTTGGGCAACCTGTTCCACTGCTTGACAGGATGAGAGGAAAACACCTTCAAGTTGCAGCAGGGAACGTTTAGGGTGGACGTGAGGAACAATTTCCTGCCCAAAAGGGTTGTCAAGCCCTGGCCCCAGCTGCCCAGGGCAGTGGTGGTGTCTCCATCCTTGGAGGTATTACAAAGCTGGGAGTTGTGGTGCTCAGGGACATGGTTTAGTGGTGCTGGGTTAACAGTTGGATTTAATGACCTTAAAGATCTCTTCCAACCAAACCAAGTCTATGGCCCTAGGGATATGGAGCTGTATCTAAGGGATAGAGCTTCAACAAGATGAGGAGGAGAAGGCAAAGCTTCCTCCTCCTGGTCTTTCTATCTCCTGCCACAACACACATCAGGCCATACTGATGCTGTCAAACATCTCACTTCTCTTTAACAGCTCCTGCAGCCTTTCCAACCCTCCCCAGGTTTGCCCCAGCACTAAAGCAAACCCACCAGCTACAGCTTGCCTCCAAAACCCCTACTGTGACCAGTTTGCCTCAATTCCTCCTCTCTGCAACCCTTCCCAAACCCACTCAGCTTTGGTTTAAGTGCTTCCAAGTACATCACTTCCAAGCTGGGGAATGGTATGAGGCAGATCATTTAAGAGCTCGGAATTTGTGTGGGTTCAGGGTTTGGTTTGGGGTTTTTTTTTATTATTATAATATTTTTTTTTTATCATTATTATTTTTAATTTTGATTTTGTTGGCTACCTGCTGGCCTCCCCTTTCCTTGTGTAGCTCAGAGCAATCCAGAGAGAGGACAAAACCCCAAGCTTGCCCAAGCAGGAGAGGCAGGCAATCAGCGCTAGTGGAAAGGACACGCCGGGAAGTCAATGAAGATTGGAAATAACATTTACAAAACGGGGACTCAGCAGGCTCAGGGTACTTTGCCTGGCTGTTTGAACAGTGTGTGCTCCTCTTTCCCTTTGAGTGCAGCAAACAGCTGGGCTCTAAGTAAGGGTACCTGAGGATAATGATGCTGGTGATGATCACTGCAGTAGTCTCCCTGTGCTTCAGCCGTGATTTCTGCTCGCGGGGCCAGCAAAGCTCATGCAGCTGACTTTAAAAGCGGGTTTTTTTTTTTGGAGGGGGGAGGGTTAATGATTTGCTTTTTCTGTTAGCTACCTCCATGCCAAAGCCCAGCAATGCTGGGAGGACCTTGAGCAGCTCTCTGGCCCCACACGTGGCTGGCAGCAGGGCTAACTGCTCTGCGAGGGGCAGGCAGGAGGCTGGACACAGCATCCTCCTTCCGCTGCTCTCGTTTTGCACAAAATATTAAGCAGAAATAGACAGTGGCTCAGTTTGTCACCTAATTTCAAAGGCTGGTGCCTCCAGCTGCCTCTTCAAACCATCCTTGCAGAGGAAGGAGGCTTAATTTGGCATTTGTTTAGCAAGAAAAAGCATGGATCCTACAAAACCCAAAGCACCCAACACGAGCAGAGTGTCACAGCTATTTACTGCTCACCCACGGCACAATGCCCACTGGATTGCTGCTGCAGCTTCCTCCCCTGCAGCACACACATCCCATCCTCAACCAACAGCCACAGCAAAGCTCAAAGAGGGCAGGCACAAAGAGATGGACAGGGGTAAAAATATCCCTGACTAGCAGAGTATTTGATGGAAGAAGTCTCTCATATATTCACACAAAGAACAAGGCTAACACAGAATCACAGAATGGGAGGGGTTGGAAGAGACCTCTGGAGATCATCCTGTCCAGCCCCCCTGCCAAAGCAGGGTCACCTAGAGAAGGTCACACAGGAAGATGTCCAGGAGGGTTTAGATTGGCTTCAGAGATGGAGACTCCACAACCTCTCTGGGCAGCTTGCTCCAGTGCTCTGCCACCTTCAAAGTAAAGAAGTTCCTCCTCATCTTTAGATGGAACTTCTCATGTTCAAGTTTGTGCCTGATAGCCTTTCCCCTGGCACTGAGCAACACAGAGCAAAGCCTGGTCCCACCCTCCTGACATCCACCCTTTAAGTATTGATCAGCATTGATGAGATCTCTATCAGGCTTCTCTTTTCCAGACCATTACTTCTTGGACAGACTGGGGGTTAGGATGGAAACCCTCTCACTCTGTCCCACTTTCTCACCCCAGATGACTTCATGCACACCCTACCTTATAGTAGCCTTCCAGTATCTGAAGGGGGCTCCAGGAAGGCTGAGGAGGGACTATTGACAAGGGCTTGCAATGCCAGGACAAGGGGCAATGGGTTTGAAGTGGCAGAGGGGAGATTGAAAGTGGATGTTAGGAGGAAGTTGTTTGCAGTGAGGGTGGTGAGACACTGGCACAGGTTGCCCAGGGAGGTTGTGGCTGCTCCTTCCCTGGAGGTGTTCAAGGCCAGGTTGGAGGAGGCCTTGAGTGACCTGTGCTAGTGGGAGGTGTCCCTGCCTGTGGCAGGGGGTTGGAACTGGGTGATCTTTGAGGGCGCTTCCAACCTTGCCATTCTACTTGTCATGAAAATCCTTTGCCCCTCTTGGCTACCACCAGCATTGCAAAGGAGGTGGAGCAAGTTGAGCTACCCAAATGCCACCTCTCCCTCTACTCACCCCATAGCCAAGGACCTGGTTAGCCAAGGAGCAGAATAAGTAGGACCTCTTATAGTCTATGCTACATCAAGACATATGGGGAGCAGTAGCCACAGTGGCCTTCTCCTGGCCCTGCTTCCTCCCCTGACCCTGCCATACTCCTCCAGCCCCAGCTGTGGTCCATGGGTCCAATTTCACAGCTCCTCAGTTCCAAATTGGTCTTGTGCTTTCCAGCTGTCCTCCTGCTCCTGCATTCGTTTGCCATCAGCTTCAATTAGGAGAGCTTTCATCGCTTGCCACATCCAACCCTCCATGCTCCAGCTCCTCCAAGGCCACCTTCCTCATCCACTCCATGCTGAGTGGCTTGAAAAGCTTGCAGTCACCACCTTGGACCCATCTCCTCATCCTCTGCCCTGCCAGCTAGGAAATGGCATGGTGTGGAGGCATATACACCCCTGCCCCATCCATGGCCACCTCTGCCAGGTCTCTCTCTTGCTGAGCCGTGACGCAGAACTGAGCTGGAGAAATCAAAGCTGATTCCAATCTTATTATCCAACACGGCCCTATCAGCTGAGACAGAGACATTTATCACATTAATAGGAATGATAGAAGAAAACTGGGATCCTGTCCAACAAGAGCACTTTATCACATGTTGCACTGTCTTACAAATCCAATTATCACCAGCCGAAGGTCTTAACGGCCCTCCAAGAGTGGCTCTGGAAATCTTAAAAGACTATAAAAGCACTTGCCCAGAGCCTGCAGGATGGCCTTTGACAGGCCACAGGGAAGAAGCATCTTGTGGTGTTCAGGAGAGAGCTGCAGAAGATTCATAGAATCCCAGAATGGTTTGGGTTGGGAGGGATCTTAGAGCTCATCCAGTTTCAACCCCCATGCCACGGGCAGGGACACCTCCCACTAGTTTAGGTTGCTCAAGAGTTCATCCAACCTGGCTTTGAACACCTCTAGGGTGGGGGCATCCACAATCTTCCTAGGCAACCTGTTAAGGGTCAGGTTGGATGAGGCCTTGAGCAACCTGCTCTAATAGAAGGTGTCCCTGCCCATGGCAGGAGGGTTGGAACTGGATGAGCTTTAAGATCCTCTCCAACCCAAACCATTCACCAGCTTCAATGCTCTGGAGTGAGTGCAGAGGAGGGCAACAAAGCTGGGGAAGGGCCTGGAGAATAAATCTGATGAGGAGTGACTGAAGGAGCTGGGGATGGTTACTTTGAAAAACAGTAGGCAGGAGGGGAGACCTCATTGCTGTTTGCAGCTACCTGAAAGGAGGTTGTGGAGAGGTTGCTGCTGGTCTCTTCTCACAGCTAAACAGTGACAGAACAAGAGGGAATGGCCTCAAGCTGCCACTGGGTAGGATTAGACTGGACATTAGGAAACGTTTCTTCCCAGCAAGAGTGGTCAGACACTGGAATGAGCTGCCCAGGGAGGTGGTGGAGTCACCAATCCTGGATGTGTCTGAAAGTCATGTGGATGTGGTGCTTAGGAATATGGCTTAGGGTGCACCTTGCAGAGTAGGGATAATGGTTGGACTTGGTGAGAGGCTTTTCTAACAACCTGAAGGTTCCTGTGATTCTAGGATTCTAAGAATTCTTTCTGCTTCTCCAGACCCAGAGCAGTGCCAGGAACAGACATGATCTCAAAAGGGCTTTGCTGCTCTCTTGGCCTTCTGGCCTGTCTCACTACAAAAGTGCTCAAGCAAAGCTTTTCTCTGTTCTCACTGAATCAGAACCAGCCAACTCTACATCATCCATTTTCTTTCAGCTGCCAGTGAAGGCTTCATTCCAACTTGATCCAAAATGATTTTTTTCTCCCTATTTTCAATATTGCAAGTGAAGCAAAACCCCAACACATTTGCTCCCCCCTGGTTGCTCTAATGATCACATCTTAAATAATTTATCCACTTCCCTTCTCTCCACCTGCCCTTCGCTCACTTCAGCATTTCTCCTTCTGCCCCACTTCAGCTACTGCTAGTGGTCAGAAAGGCTGACCAGGGGAATTCATCCCAGCAGGACAAGCTTTTCATTTCATTCTACTTCACTGAGCATCTATAAACAACAGCTTCTTATTTTTACCATCTCCTGCCCCGTGCAGTCACTTTGCTATTCCCCCAGGCACACGTGGCGTGGAGACACCTCCAAAAGCCACCTCGAGTTGAGCATCTGGGCACCATTTGTCTTTGAAAGCCTCCTCTGAACTTCAGCAGGATGCTGAGACCAAGCGAGCGTGATGACAGGAGTGAGAGAGACAAGGTGCAGGGCAGTGGAAAATCCCAGCCACTGCCTTCAGCCACGGGAACAGCTCTGCCTCCCCAGCAGCTCAGGAGAACAAATTCTTCTCTTGCTTGTGCTTCTCTAACCACAGAATGGCAGGGGCTGGAAGGGACCTCCAAAGCTCAGCCAGTCCAACCTCCCTGCCAGAGCAGGAGCANTCCAGCAAAGGGCTGGCATGGGCAGAACTGGGGAATGTTTGCTTCATCCTGCAGTGGCTTTTATGATGGGTGCAAGCAGTTTGGAAAGGGTTGGGAGGCACCTCACCTCCACCTCCCAGCACTGGGATACCTCATCCTGGGTGAGAACCAGGACAAATTCCCCTCTTGGCTACTCTAACCTTTGAGGGGTCCTCAGAGATATTCCAGGTCAGACTGGGTGGGGCTCTGGGCAACCCAACTGATGTCCCTGCTCACTGCCAAGGGGTATGGATTAGATGAACTTTCAAGGTCCCTTCTAACCCAGACCATTCTGTGATTCTATGATTCCCACAGCTCTGCTGACAAGTGTCTTTCATCCTGTTGCCATCAATAGGAGTGGTTTTATGGCCTAAAAGCAGAAGGCATGGGCCAATGCTAATAGAATCACAGAACAGAAGGGTTGGAAGAGACCCTGAGGGTTGTCTAGTCCAACAGCCCTGCCAGAGCAGATTCACCCAGAACAGGTTGCCCAGGATCACACTGCCCAGGTGGGTTTGAAACCTCTCCAGAGAAGGAGACTCCACAACCTCTCTAGGCAGCCTGTCCAGGGCTCCAGCATCCTCACACCAAAGTTTCTCCTTAAGTTCAAGTGAAGCCTCCTGGGTTCTAGTCTGTGTCCACTGCCCTACCACTGAGCACCACTGACAAGAGCCCCGCCCCATCCTCATGACCTCCACCCTTTAGCTCTTGCTAAACAGTCCCAGGTCTCTCAGCCTCTCCTCCTCACAGAGATGCTCCAAGCCCCTAATTTCTTGGAGCAGAGGTGATACTGGGCAGGGCTGAAGCACCTCTGGAAACTTTCAAGACCTGTCTGGATGCATCCCTGTGTGACCTGCACTACATTCTATGGTCCTGCTCTGGCAGGGAGGGTTGGACTATAAGGGATCTATGGAGGCCCCTTCCAACCCCTAATATCCTATGATCCCCTGTGATCCCTTGACTCCTGCCACAGTGAAGTGCTTCCTCATCAGAGCAGGAGCCAGGGACTATGGCAGGGGACTTATTTGAGGCCTAATTCAGCACATCCCCTAATCGGATACAAAGTTCACGGTCACAGAGGCTTTCCTGGGCAGCAGTTCAACATCCTACACAAGCACAGCAGGTCCTTATAATCTGGATTATTTCTGCCCACAGGAAACCTGCTCTCCAGGCATAAAGCTGCCATAAAACCAGCTTCACCCTCCTGAAACCTGCAAAGGCAGAGCAGCTGCTGTCTCCTATCATCTCCGACAGCACCGCGATCAAGCAACACACCCCCACCCCTCAGAGCCAGCGAGGGAATCCCTCTCCTGATTCACATCCCATGTTTCCAGGCAGCCTGCTAAATAAAGCAGAAAGCAGATAAATTGCCCCCATTCTCTACAAGGTTCCCCCTTTTGTGGCTGTGCCACAGGAGACAGCAACCTGCTTATCCATAGTTGGATGGTGTTAGCAGTGCTGGGAAGGAAAGGGTCTCCACCGTGCTGCTCGTAGATATTTAAAGTGATTTAATGCTTGTCATTCATTATTAATCATGGTTATTAGAAGGATGCCTATGAACACATGGAGAACAGGATCTTGTGAGGCTAGACAGTGCACAAACATGAAGCAGAATAAAAAAGGTTCCTTCTAGGAAAAGCCCTGCTCTGATAAAACAGCATTTGCTGGAAGTCTGTTTTGATTTTGGGGGGTAGGGCAGGGTAAGGAGAGAAACACAGACACACATTTCATAAAAAGCTTTTCCCAGCTTTTAATCCTGGCATATTTCATGGCTGTGTGATCCCAGCAGGACTTGCTGCCCTCTGCTTATTCATGCTGAGGTGGTCTGGGAGCCCCTACAAGGGACATGAACTTCACTGATAAAAAAAATTAAAAGGGAAAAAAAAAAAAAAAAAAAAAAAGATGTTCTCTGCCTCCAAGCATCACCCTCCCAAAATCCTCCTGGCTAGCATAAATCCCAAGGCAATGGGGGAAAAAAATAAAAAAATAAAAAAAGAGAACAAATTTGCAGAGCACTGTGGACATTCAGGGCAATAAAAAGAGGTTTTAATAAGCACCATAATGGAAATTTATGTCAGGGTCTACAAAATATTACAGATGGTAGCTTATGTGGCCCTTGTATTAAAAACAAAGTAAATTCTATTATCCTGAAGCAATAGATGAAATTATAAGGCTTAAAAAAGGAGGAAAGAAAGAAATGGAACACACTCAGCTCCTCAGCATGGGCACAAACCAGCTGCCCCAGCATCCCACTACTGGATGCTGTCCCTTATAGATCATTTTGTTGCCTTCACTCAATCTTAATTACAACCAAAAGAAGCTCCCAAGGCTTGGACAATAGAAAGGACAAACTCTGTATGTGGACAGGAGAGAGATGGATGACAGCAAAGAGCCTTGGATGCAGAAGGAGATGGAAAGGAGAGAAAACAGAAGGAAAAATGGGGAGGATGTGGAGGGAAGAAACCAGCAGAAAACAAAAGTGCCTCATCCCAGGGCAGGATTCATGCCCACAGTGGGAGCATGAGGGTTTCCCAGTTCTCCAGCCCATTTCTCTGCCCCGGGAGGGCTGAAGGACTTGGAGGAAGGTTAAGAAATTACAAGATGCTATCACACTCCTCTCTGCCCACCACTTCCCTGGCAGATTACCCAATTTCCTCCCAGTAAAATACCTCCTGCACCATTCATTTTTCACAACTGTGGAGGAGGGGAGAAGAGAAGGAGGGAGAAGAGAAGAGAAATCCCAGAGCTCAGCCACCACATGTTTGTCAGCTTCTTGAGGTTTTGCTCAACTTCAGGGGATGGCAGCAGGCGCTGGGGCTGGCTGTTCGCCGCGGTTTGTTTCAGCCCACAAAAGCACTTACAAGGTGGATTTTCTTCCATTTCCACAGAGCTCTGCACACCAACCCTGAAAGCTCTGCTAAGAGGAGCTGTCAGGGCACATTATCCAGAGGGGCTGACACCTCTGGAGGAAGGAAAGGTGAAGCTCTGAGTGAGAATGAGGAGAGCTGACTGCCCAACCAGGTGTTCATTAAAAGAGAGGAGGACACCGTTGAGAATTTATTCATCCATTTGAGACTGGTTGCTTGCTGGCCTGACAACACCTCAAGCTGCTGCTTTGGCAGGCAGGACATAGGGGTTTTAACTTGTGCTGCCATCATTGTTGGGTGGCATTACCCCCATAAAAGTCAGATTGGTCCTTCCAGCTGAGTTTTCTAACAGCACATTGATTGTATCAATGACAGTGGTCTAAGATCCTCCTGTAGCAGGGAGTTCTCTCCATGGTTGGACTCAACCTTAGAGGTGTTCTCCAACCAAAACAATTCTATGAGTCTATGATTCTCCTAATTGTCTGGACCATCTGGCACAAGTTGGGATGAACACCTCTTGGAGATGCCCTCTGCTGATCCCAGATGGGTCTCAGAGTATCTGCTTACCACCTACCAACCTGCACCTGCAGCTCTGCACCATGAACAAAGGAATTTTGTCCTGAGCAAGCAGTTGGTCCTGTGGCCATCAAACATCTTCCAAAACACCCAGCACATCCTCCACAGTCTCCATTAGCAGCCTGGTTCAGGAAAGCAGCAATCACCAGAGGTGCTGCTTCCCCTCACAAGCTACTATCACCTGTATGACAATGACAGCTTCAGCTACCTCCCCAAGACCAATATCCAACACATCAAACAATAACAGGGAGACACAAAGTTGACCATCCCCCAAATAAAAAAGACCATCACAGCATGCACCTCCCTCTGCCCATGGACAGCCACCACCAGCTGGGCAGGACACAGCAAGAAGCACCAAAGAAGCAACTTTTGGGGATGTTTGTTCCAAACTCCCATCACTATACACCCAAATCTGTGGCTCAAAAGGGATTTCACAGTCCTTCCTCATCTGCTTTTTGAGTGTTTATAAGCCAAACAACTCCCTGTGTTCCCTTGAATCTCTTACCCCTAATCCCACCAGACCAAATCAGGGCACGAGATGAAAGTGTCCAAGGAGGAGCACAGCAGCTTGTCAAGTAAAAAAATGTTAGCAGCAGCACATTGCAGGAGGAGGAGGAGGAGGAGGACAGCAGAGATGTCACCAGGACTTGACTCAATCCTGCAAGTCACTGTGTCTTCCCCCCTGAGGCTCCTGTCATCCCTCAGCTCATTTTAGACCAGTGCAAGGATCAGCAGCAATTGGAAGTCTGGGGTTTTAGTGCCTGCAGCCTTAGCTTTCTCCTGGCAGAATTCAGAGGAGCTCTGAAAACCCTTCTCGAAAGACACCGAAGGTCTCTCTAATTGGCGCAATGCAGCATAGAAAAGAGAGGTCCAGAGCAGGTGTAAGAAAGCCACTTTGGGTACCAGGAGCTAAGAGCATGGCAGTGCTAAGCCCTGTCCCAGATAATTAACCCCTGCAGTCAGCAGAGTGTGTTTATGTGTTGAGGACACCCCAACTAAACCAGTTTCCCTGTATCCCTGCTAATGAGCAAGAGGGATGCACCAGGCTGCCCAGGGAGGTGGTGGAGTTATCATCCTGGAAGGTGTTCAAGAAATGTGTGGTTATGGCATTCTGGGATGTGGTTTAGTGCCCATGGTGGTGCTGGATCAATGGTTGGACTTGCTGATCATAGAATCATAGAACCATAGAATNAGCCCCAACTCTCTCAGCCTATCCTCATAGCAGAGCTGCTCTGGCTGCTCCCTCCCTGGAGGTGTTCAAGGCCAGGTTGGATGAGTGACCTGTGCTAGTGGGAGGTGTCCCTGCCTATGGCAGGGGATTAGAACTAGATGATCCTTGAGGTCCCTTCCAACCTTACCATTCTATGACTCTATGAACCTGAGTTAGCAAAGGGGGTTGGGCTAGGTGGTCTCCATGGGATTATCTTCTCCCAGGTAGCTACTGACAGGATGAGAGCTAATGGCTTCAAGCTGCCCCAAGGCAGGTTTAGGTTGGGTATAAGGAACAATTTCACTGCTGCAAGAGTAGTCAGGCATTGGAACAGGCTGCCCAGGGAGGTGGTGGAGTCCCCAGCCCTGGAGTTGTTCAAAAAAAACCATGTAGACATGGCAATCCAGGACATGATTTAGCAGGCATGGTGGTGCTGGACTCATGGTTGGACTTAATGATCTTAGAGGTCTTTTCCAACCTCAATAATTCATGATTCTATGAGCTCTAGAAATTCCTTCCAACCTCCAGCACTCTGTGCCTCTGTGATTGAAACCAATGCAAGCAGTGCCAGCCCAAGCAGGCACAAACCATAAGCTCAGGCTGAATTTCCACACCAGCACCATGCTGCAAACGAAGGGAAAGATAAACAGCTCAGTCTGGAGGAGCTTGATTTGGGGAGATAATAAATTAGAGCTCGCAGGCAGGCGGTATTGAAACATCAGGACCTAAAGACCATCAATGGGGAGCACCTAACAAAGGAGCATTCATCTCCTGCATGCAGGCTCACTGTACATCCTTCATAGTAAAACAGCACAGCCCTGAAGTGCTGGGGACAGCACCACCCTGACAATGTAAACACATTAAAGGAAGCAAAAGAGTTACAAGCTCAGATGCTGAGCCTCGCAATCACGTCCAACCTATTTAGCAAATAACGTGGAAAGAAGACATGATGGATAAAGATGAAATTAATGACTGAACCAGTGCTCAGTGATTATCAAGAAACTAGTGATGAGGACCTGATTACATTCACAAGGGATAATAAAGGCTTGCCCCAATCAGTAATATATATACTCAGTGCTTCAAAAGGACTCATTTCCAACGCTGGGGAAAATTATGGGAGAAATTGGCTGGAAGGGAAAAAAAAATGTCAACAGAGAAATGTGGGCTCGTAACAGAAAACTTATTAGAGAGCCAAAAAGCCAGGACTCCACAATCCAAAAAAAGAGACAATTTTGGCTAAAAGCCCCATTCTTATTGCTAAAGCAGCAATCAAGCATAACACAAAGATAAAAGGAGAAATAGACAGCAATCAATGAACATTAGAAGTTATGAAGTGCGCTGATAAGGAAAGCTAAAAAACACCACGGGGAGGGGGGCAATTGCAGAACTGTGGAGGTGATTTTATAGCCTCCATCCTGCCTACTCCAAGGCAAGCTGGTGTCTCAGCCCAAGGTGAACTGGTATCTCTCCCCCAGCCAAGCCCAAGGCAGCTGCTGCTTCTCTGCTTTTAGCATCATCAGAAATAAGTCAGGCTTGGGCTCTGCAACCCCAGCTGTGATGCTTCACCCCTCTGCAGCTCTGTTGCCAGCTGAGCAGTAGGTATAGTTTCACCTCCATGGTTGAGGTGTCCTTCAAGCAAAGCAATGACTTCCCATCAGCATCAGTGGAGCTGTAGCCACTTACAAGTTCAGCATCCTCATCAACATGGATAGAGCCAAAGCACTACCACCAACAACATATTCACAACCACCCCCAACAGTCTGGACCCAAATCAGCCAATTATGGTTCATATTTTGACCCAAAAAACAAATCACAGAATCATAGAATGGTTTGGTCTGGAAGATCATCTAGTTCCAACCCTCCTACCATGGGCAGGGTCACCTTCCACTAGATCAGGTTGCTCAAGGCCTCATCCAACCTGGCCTTGAACACTTTCAGGGAGGGGACATCCACAACCTGCCTGGGCAACCTGTGCCAGTGTCTCACCACCCTCACTGGAAAGAATTTCTTTCCAAATTCCAGTCTAAATCTCCTTTCTTCAATGTTATATCCATCCCACTTAAACCCAGGGCTCTTCTCTACAGATATTGGCTTGATCCTTTCACTGTGCAAGGAGTGACTCAACTACTAACCAGCAGCAGGGCACAACTCATTCTGGCTGGCCCAAATACCACGGTGCTAAAACTGGCAAGGAAGAAGCTGCCTGACACTTTTTGTCTTAGGAACTTCAAACCCCAGCTCAGTTTTAGCTCAAGGAATTGGAGCCAGCCTCCCCAGATGCTGAAGGAGGAGATGATACCTTCCTCCCACCCACCTTTGAGCAGCTGAGCTGGAAACGCTGTGCGCTGACAGACAGATGTGCCAGGAGTTGGTATTACTGTGTGGTCTCTCAAACAATTTGTATCCCCAGCACGGTGGTAAAGAGATATTGTATGGCAAATAAATTAAACCATTTGGCCATAAAAGCAATAACAGAAGAGAGAAAGGAAGAATGTGGTAGACGTTGGAGGAGCGACAGGTTTTTAAATGAGATTAAAGGAAGATGGAAAGTCAACAGGGGGGGGAAAAGAAATCCTACCCAAAAAAAAAATAATATTAATGTTAAAGCAGCAGCAGGGATGGGCTTTGTGGGATTTGTGGATGTGGCTGGAATAAAAGGGTAGCCCATTTGATAGAAGCAGGGAATTGCTTCAGTTGGAAAAGCCCTCCTACGATCATTGAGTCCAACCAGCAACCCAACACCACCATGGCCATTAAACCATGTCCCAAAGTGCCATGGCCACCCCTTTCTTGCACACCTCCAGGGATGAGGACTCCACCACCTCCTTGGGCAGCCTGTGCCGATCCCTGACCACTCTTGCAGCAAAGAAATTGTTCCTCATCTCCAACCTAACCCTCCCCTGATACAGCTTGAGTCCATTCCCTCTTGGTCTATCACCTGATACCAGGGAAAAGAGACCAATCCCCACCTCCACCCTCCTTTCAGGGGGCTGTAGAGCCAGCCTTCAGGAAGGTGAGAGGTTAAACCCTTGTAAACACCTGAAGAAACAAAACCAGCAGAAAAGGGAGAACCAGAGGAGGAAAGGAAGGAAAGGAGATGCTCTATTTGCTTTCCTGCTTGGCTGAGCCACCCCACTCACACCTGCCTACCTGGCCAGAGCAGGAGGCTCAGGTAGATCCATCACTCGCACGACTGCTGCTGTTTGCTCCTGAGTCCCTTGGATGGCTTAAAAAACATTTTTATTAAGCCAGATGGAGAGAGGGGGAAGGGGAAGAAGAGGGAGGGGGGAGGAGGGAGAGACGTCTATGTGCCAGGTGCCAACAAGGGGGAAGGAAGAGAAAAAGAGAAATCAAGCGTGGAAAATAAAAGAAAATGTAGTTGGAGATATAAAGCCTGTCAAATTGGCTGCAAACAGTAACAAAAGCAAAGGAGAGATAGTTTTCTCTTTAACAAATGCTTTGATCAGCTGTAGTTGATATAATTACTATATAAAGCTACAGCAAGACAGAAATAAGATACATTTATCTTTGCAGAGCAAAGAGAACCTTTCTGATCGCTTCCTTTCTTTCCTAAGCTGTCACAAACAGGCTCCAGGATGGAAGGTCACACAGCTGAGACCTTTCTACTTCTTTTCCCTGAGGACATGGGACCTGAGCTTGGACCCTTGGAGTTGGCCCCTGCAAGCCACCCTGGCTCCTGCAACCCACACCAAGCCACGATGGGCAATGGCCTGGTCATGTAGATGGGGGAAAGGAGGTGGTCATGGCAGTGGTGTTGAGTTTCTCTCCCTCTGGTGAAGATCTTGAAGGGTAGAAACATTCCAGATGAAAGCTGCCTGTTGGGAATGAGGTACAAGGAAGGGCCTGGGTGAGTGGCACTGAGCACATCCAGCAGTCAAGATCTGACCTCACCATCACCTTGCATGGTGCAGAGAAGAGAGCAACAGCTGGGGAAGTTTCCATTGTAAATCCAGACCCTTGACTTGCTGCTTGCTCCAAACGTGCTTCACCTCCTTCCTCCTCCTCCACTGACCTTCACCATGTCCCTCTTGCTTGCAACTGCTTCATCACAGCAACAGGGCAGATGAAGCTCCCAGCACTGAGACACTTTTCCCTGTCCCAGGA
This sequence comes from Ramphastos sulfuratus, assembly GCA_013399055.1. NCBI lineage: Eukaryota > Metazoa > Chordata > Aves > Piciformes > Ramphastidae > Ramphastos > Ramphastos sulfuratus. Next base: position 15,854 of record WBNM01006959.1, read on the forward strand.
AGCAAGCAAGATCCAGCCCAAACATTCCTATTTCCAGGTCACACTACACCAAGAGATCTGATTCTGTAGTTTCCAAACACCACATTTGCATTTCAACTGCTCTTATTTATTTCAGTCTAGCTAGGTAATGTTAAAAAAAACCCAACAAGCCACAACGAGCTATTGGGATGAAATATTTCCCTTCTGACAGCCTGACATTGCTCAATGGAAACACAATTGAGCCAGAAAACACTGCCAAACCCCAGCAGCTCTCCTTGCAACCACTACCATGCCCTGGGGTCTGTCCCTGCCTTGGTGACAGCAATGTAGCATCTCAGAGCTGAGACAGCCCTGTAATGCCACTGAGGTTTCAGACTGGGGCATGGGAGACATCAAATAGGGCTGCAGGGCAGAGCAACTGGGTGCCTTCAGTGGCAGCAGGGATGGTGGCAGCATGGGAGTGCAGAATCATTGAGGTTAGAAAAACCCTCTAATATTTTCAGGTCCAACCCTCTCCCCAACACCTCCATGACCATTAGACCGTGTCCTGAAGTGCAACATCTACTCACTTTTTGAACCCCTTCAGGGATGGTGACTCCATCACCTCCCTGGGCAGCCTGTTCCAACATCTGACCAGCCTCACAGGAAAAAAAAAAATTCCTAATATCCAACCTAAACCTACCCTGATACAGACCCAGGCCATTTCCTCTTGTTCTGTTGTTACTTTCCCAAGAGAAGAGGCCAACACCCGCCTCACTGGAACCTCCTGTTAGGTACAAGGCAATAATATCTCCTCTTCTGCAGATTAAACAATCCCAGCTCCCCCAGCCTCTCCTCCTATGACATGATCTCCAAACCCCTCACCAGTTGCATTGCCCTTCTCTGGATGCACTCCAGCCCCTCAATGTCCTTCTTGGAGTGAGTGGCATGAAATAGATTCTAGTATTCAAGATGTGGCCTCACCAGTGCCCAGGCCACAATCCTGCTCCTGATCCAAGCTAGGATGCTGTTGGCCATGTTGGCCACCTGGGCACACTGAGTGCTGTTGCAGAAAACCATGCCAAGTGTGCAGGCAGGAGGACCTACAGCCCAGCAGAAAGCTCTGCAAGATGCACTGTGTCTGGTTGCAGGAAAACCAAGACATGCCCATAAGGATGGCAGAAAGCTCTGCAAGATGCATCATACCTTGTTGCAGGAGAACTGAGACACATAGAACCATAGAATGGTANAAGGATGGCACCTGGGACAGAAGGGCTTTGCATGAGGACCAGGGACAGATGCAGAGGGAGTAGCATGCATGTCCCTGCATGCATGCATGCATGCAGCTGGGGGGGAGCAGAGCTCCTCTCCCATGCTACATGCAAAGCCCTGATTTATTTAGACTGGAACAATTTGTCGGTGGCTGTAATTTTAACTACCTCCGTGCTGAGGAGCCAATCAGGGGCTGTGCTCGTCGAGGTTTTTATGGGTTCCCATAAAAGCAGCAAAATGAAAACTCAGGGGCCCTTAAAATATACTCCACGGGTTTGTGCAGTGCAATTGGAGGCTTTTATGACTCCTGTCAGGGCTTTTATGACCCTGTAAAACTGTGCAGCAGCCTAGGCTGCGATGAAAAGCAGCCTCAGATGTCTTAAAAGCCTAAATGGTCCTGTACATTTACAAGACCTGTTGGTATGATGCAGGGAAGCCCCCGGGGATGTCACCCTGGCTCAGCAGCATTGCTGTCAAGGAGGGTGCAGGATGAGGGGCAGCACCACAGAGACTTGAAAGGACCAAACCCAAAGACACTGGAACAGGCTGCCCGGGGAGGTGCTGGAGTCACCATCCCTGGGGGTATTCAAGAAAGGTGTGGATGTGGCACTTAGAGCTGTGGTTTAGTGGCCACAGTGGCATTGGGTTGAGGGTTGGACTCAATCTTAGAGGCATTTTCCAACCTTACTGATTTGATGATTCTCCTAAAACATCAGGCAAAAAAAGCAGCTCCCATCTAGGGCAGGACATGAGCTCAGGAGACATGCTGCTGAGCGATGAGCTCCTTGGCTCCACAAAAATGTGATTTGCGAGCAGCCAGGATGCAAACCTCCAGAATAAGTGAGTTTGATGGCATCACTTTCTCATTTCCCAACACAAACACCACTTGATTTAGCAGAAGCAGCAGGGTTTTGTTTCCCTCCCCCCCAACCTTAAATGAAACCAAGACTCAAAGATTAGGGATGCTGCAGGAAAGCAGGAAGAAAACCCATCAGGCAGGCAGTGACAAAGGAGCATTAATAAACTGTACAAGGCACAAAGTGCCAAACAGAAACAGTGGAAAGGAATGAAGAGTGAAAAAAAAGGGATAATACAAGACCCAGGGACACAGCCAGGGGTTGCAGGATCCTCAGGTTTAGTGCTGCAAACCAGAGCAGAAGCATTTGGGGGTCACTAAACCACAGAATTGCAGCAAATGGTGCAAATAAAAGTGGTCGCACATCGTGGAGGCATTAACAAAACACATGCCTGATCCCATCAAAGAATAAGTCATCTCCCCATGCTCTCCTGAGCAAGAAAATACACCACAGTCTCCTGAAATAAGAAGAGTTGCTTCATGCATGAGAAAAATGCTACTATATCAGTGCAGGGAAACTTCCAGTCTCCTACATGCCATGTCTAAATAGCTGTTTTATTGCTCGGAGGAGGTGAGTGAGGAAACTCATCCCTGGCTGGGTCACACACTCAGCAGCAGCGAGCCTGAGCTGGTGCCCAGGCAGTGGTTTTGCAGCACTTCTCAGTGAACTGCAAACCAAAAATGACTAGAGAGCAAGGTGGACTGAATACAGAATGGATTTAGGAAGTACAGGGCCAGCGTGCAGGCAGCATCCCACAGTCACCAAGCTGAAAGTAGGTGACCTTGTAATCCAGTGGAAACTTTCTCATGGGAGCCCAGTGACAATATCTCAGCCTGGAGAAGGCTCCAGAGGGACCTAACAACTGCATGAGGCATAGGAAGTTTCATGTAAACATAAGGAGGAGTTTTTTTTCCCTGTGAGGGTGACAGAGCTGCCCAGGGGGGTTGTGGAGTCTCCCTCTCTGGAGATATTCAAGACCTGCCTGGATGTGTTCCTGTGTGACCTGGTCTAGGTGATCCTGCTCTGGCAGGGGGGTTGGACTGGATNGTTGGACATCAGGAGGAAGTTTTTCACAATGAGAATGGTGAAATACTGGAACAGATTGCCCAGGGATGTGGTTGAGGCCCTACCCGTGGAGACATTCAGGGTCAGACTTGATGGGGTCATGACAGCCTGATCTAGTTTGGAGATGTCCCTGCTGATTGCAGGGGGATTGGACAAGATGACTTTTGAGGGTCCCTTCCAACCCAATGCAATCTGTGAAATCTATCTCAGTTTCCCCCTCAAGCAATGGTGGGACCAGAGCATGACTGCAGAACCAACCACCTCTCTCCCCAGAGCTTGTTTTTATCATTGCTATTTTAATTACAAAATCTCTCTTCCAAAACTTTGGTGCTGTAATCAATGTCTTGCTGATCCTAGAGGTCATTTCCCACCTTAGTAACTCTATGAGTTCTCTAAAATATCAGAAAAAAATCAGCACCTGCCCTCCCATCTTGGGCAGGACATCAGCTCAGGAGATAGAATCAGAAAATCAGAGAATCACAAAATCAGTCACGGTTGGAAGGGACCACAAGGATCAGCCAG
>WBNM01006960.1:0-25006 GCA_013399055.1 Ramphastos sulfuratus
TGATGCAGCCCAGGACTCATGGCATTTGTATTGCTAATGATTTTTTAAGCATGTGCAGTAGAGAGTTTGGTGATTTTGATGCACAGTTCTATTGGTCTTAATTTCAGAAACCCGCATCCCTGCTGCACAATACACTGGCAATATATTTTGGTGCTAAACATCAGTGAATACCCTTATTTGTATTTTTGAGCACTGAGAGTAGTATTTGAGAGGTGGGTTGTGTAAAAGGTTGTTTAAACTTGGGTCTCTGGAGGCCAAGTAGAAATGTTGCTTGACAGTGCAGCATACTGTTCGTTCCTGGTACCATTGTTGAGTTATATTTTCCAATTTTTAAACAAAATTGACTGTACCAGATGAGGTTATTTTCAGATCTGTTTTGTACAGGTCATAATTTTGTATATCTCATTGTTTACAGTTCAAGAACGGTTTGATATATTTGAAAGAACCTCAAGGATGTCTGTTTTTAATCATTTAAGTGAAATTTAATTTTTTTCCATAGGTCTTCCTGTGTTTTCAGAGAATTGCTGCTGACATACTTGGCATCAAATTAAACAAAGCAGAATTGGAACAATCACAGGTGATTTTCCACAACTACATGTTCTTTCTTAATATTTTATCTAGTATTTAAGAAAAAAAAAATCTCATTGCACATTAATAACTGTTCTTTAAAGCAAGCTGCATCTGTTGCTCTGAAAACAGTTCAGTGCAGTTTTTTCCTGAATATAAGACATCCTTATTTATCCAGTACAATTAGTTTTCTGAAACAAGAAAATGTATATTCAAAACATCAAGGAAAAACTTTAGTTTGAAATGTGTTTGCTTAAAAACACTACTTAAAATTGATTTAGAAATTAAAACCTTTTGATATGTGTGCATATGCAGGCAGCATGGAAGATATTCATACACATATATGTACTGTACATTGATGTCAGATACAGTTTTTATGACAGTTCTTAATTCTTCAAGTGTTTAGAAACAATTTCACCTTAGAACACTATAAATGTAAGTGATAGAAGGCATAAGCTTCTGTGCCTGGAAATGTTCTAAATTGATCTTCATTGCAGTCATACAGGAGAAAATACTACTTGTCATTCAGAAAGTCAGGAATGAACTATGTTAAATCCTATTTCTAATTAATCTGAGATTTTAGTCTTCATCATGGGCCTGTGTAATACAGGACTCAGAAATCAATATCTGCCTCAGGGACTTTAAGGTTGTATTTCCCGTTTTATTCTGATGAGCAAATGGTTCAATACACCCATTCTCAACAGCAGCCAGACCTGAGGAATTCTGTTTGGGTAACTATTAGATTTCTCTGGCATCTGAAATTATTTTTCTCACTGTACCAGTCCCAAATATAATCTCTCCCTAAAGGAGCTGCATAGTTTCTGCCCTTGCATTTTTGTGTTTTGTTCGTTGCATTTTGAGTGTTACCTTGAGGGTTTAATGCCATTTCCTCTGCAGTAAGAAAGGGCTGAGGGAAGGGAGAATGTTTCCCAGCAATAGGTGGGAGGGTTTGCCAAGAAGGTTGTCTCTAGTTCTCTTACACAAATTAGCAGTGAATTAGGGATGTGAATGTAGCAGATTGACTGTGAACACATAGCAAAGGCCTTCTGCATGTCCTGCTCTAAACTGGTGCAGAGCTTTGTTGCAGTTTGTGTCATTCAGTAGCTGCTGCATGCAAGACTCTGGGAACATTGGTTTGGAACCTTATGAATAAAATGAGATGTTTTCACTATTTTTAAATCTTTGCACTGTAAGTATATAATTAAAATTTGAGTACTTGCTTGGCTGTACCAACCGCAGCTGGAAGTCACTTAATCTGTATCAGTGTAAGGAGCTTAAAAATGCTTTAATTGTTCAAATAAGCAAGCAAGAGTTTTTTTCTAATATAACCCTTTTTCCTTTACCACCTCCTTCTTCCTAGTTCCTGCTTCTAAAAATACTTCTCCTGCCAGTAAGGCTGTGTGCAGAGGCTTAAACCAAAAAGTTTTTATACAAACCCAGTTTCAGTAACCTCAGAAACAAAGATTATACTACTGAGGCAACTCTTACTATAAAATGATGTCTGAGCTTACAATACACTCATTTTAAATTTACTTGCTGAACAAAAAGCTGTTCTAGTGGTGTAATATCCTGGAACTGCTAGTGATTACCAACATTAAACAAGCACCACAAAAGAGGTAAACCATTTTTCCATAGAGCTTGGTCTCCTGCATTTTGAAATGCACAATAAATATGTAATTTCTGAAAGTGTTTTGCCACAGCAGTGTTTACAATCTGTGCTGAAGTGGTTAACTAGAAAACTCTATTACAAACAGTAAAATGGTAACATAGAGTGCCTACCTAATAGCAAAGCTAAGCAGCTTCAAATAGCTGCAATTTATATGTTGAGAAATATTGTGTCTTTTCAATGATCTTTTACTGCTAAGATAATATCCATCTATTGTTCTGAGCTCTGTGATTGCGTTTATATAAATAATTAAACTCATAAAGTGTTCTTGATTATTTTTTTTCCCTTTTGATTGTTTAACTAGCACTGGAACATCAGTCTTAAGATCTCCTGTGCTGTGGTGTTGTCTTCTAGTAACTTGAGTGTAAGGTTGTAGATAGGTATGCAAATACTTATGATAGATAGGGATATACAGAAAATTATAGCTGTTTAAAAAAAAAAGTCTAATTTTTAGGTATTTTAAAAGTATGAACCTTGATATATCCCTGATTTAAAGCCAAATTGGTGCCAGCTTTTAAGTAGGTTTTCTCCTACCTTAGTATTGTAATGACAGAATTAGAGAATTACAGAATTAATTTAGCAAATTGCAGAATTAATTTCCTCCTACCTTAGCATTAATTACAGAATTAATGTTCTTGAGCAAGTCAATGGGATATTTAATGTGTGCATCAGACAAAACTGGTATTATGCAAATTGCAGCAGCAATAGTCTAGAAATAGTTAATGTGCATAAATGAAATACTCACTTTGGCCTACACATTATTGTTAATGTGAATCCACACTATAGGAATTAAAACAAACAAACAAAACCCCACAAAACAAAAAACCAAAACCAAGCACCCGAAAAGCCAAGAACAATAATAATAAAAGCAAAACAAACAAAACCAACAAAACCTCAAACCAAACAACTGAAAACAAAACAAAACCCAACCAGACCAAAAAGCCAACAAGAGAAAATTAAGCTAGTAAATGGAATTGAACAGGGAAGAAACTTCAGTGTTCACCAGTCAGGTACAGCAGAAGTCACTACATGGTACTACACTGTGCATGTAGTCCAAGAGTGAGAGCTGGAGAGCAGCTGCCTGACTTTGCACAGCTCTGCTAATGGAGCACGGTTTCAGTCTACTCCAAACAAGCAGCAGTTCTTTGTTACCCTTAAAATGTTTGCTTCCTTTGAGAGAGCTGTTTTGAGTGGGTTGTAGGAGTTGCCCAAATTTAAGTCAGTGAGAAACCAATGGGAATTCTGTTGGAGTTTCTGTCTGTTAGCTGGATCTTAAGGTTCATTGTGGTGTGGAACCAAATACCCTGGTCACTTCTTCAGACAGAGAAGGAAAAGTCTCTACATAAAACTGGAGAAGGAAAGCTTTAACCTTCATATCCTCAGGGGGATGAATAGAAGGACATTTCTTGAGGCAAGTTTATGAGTCTGCAGTGGAAAAGCCTAAGTGAAGTAGTGTGTAGATGCTGTTTCCCAAAAGCTGGTCTCTTGGCTGGAAAGAGGTGGTGTTAGATGATGTTGCCATTACTAGGTTTCTGGTTTACCACAGACCTTTTTTTATGACAGATACAAGTCCCTTAGTATGGTGGTAGTGTTTTGGGTTTTTTTAATTTCCATCTGCAAAACGGGCACAGACTTCCTTAAATTACAGAGCAGTTATGTGAATGTGTTCCTTAACATTTTAAGGCATTTAATACTCTGGCTATTGGACTGTAATAGTAGATAGATAAATAGGTGGATGTTAGCTAAATGCCATCAACAAACAAAAGCAATATGATAGTGTGACTCATCCTTAAATCAGTTAAGTGTGCAAGTGTTGACTTGGGTTTAAACTTTATAGAAAGAGTAAAATACTTGTTGCACGTTAGTAAAAACTAGCTGGACTACAGCTTTGAATTTCCCATACTTTGTGGAGTGTGTGAATTTCTCATGAGAAAGTTGTTACTTGAATAGCTTTGTCAGGAAATAGCATCTGATGTCCTCATTCAGTCTAAGTGGTAACAAAGTATAAGGTGAAATGCTGAGTTTGTGCAAAATGGCAACAGTGAAATGCTGTATGTGATTTATGTTTTACTATGTGTATCTTCACTATTACTGATTGTTTAATATTGAGAATACTGTTTAAAAATAGGCATTTTTGATTCTGTGCCTGAAGATCAGATTTCTTGTGTTTAAAATCAGTCGTAATTATCACAGTCACTAGAAAGAGCTTAGAAGTGACTCACAGATGGTTAGAAATAAGTAATAGGAATCCCCAAACCAGTGTTTGATTTTGTGTGAATGAGCTTTTGAGCTTTGTCTGGCAGAACTGCAGAAGTTCTAGTGAAAAGTAGGTGGGGTTCAAATTAATAGCACAACTTCTGTTAATTAACTGCAAGAACAAGCCTTAGAAACGGACTTGTTTACAGTGTATTATTATAGAAAAGAGCTGCAGCAGTTTAAAATATTAATGCAACCCAAGTTACTGCCCTTTTGCTGGAATTTATCACTCTCACAGCAGAATCAGAAAATGGAAGGTGATCATGTGCCTTGGCCACATCAGGGTGAAGTTGAGCAGCTTAGCTTAAACTGCTGCTGCAAGTTGTTTTTAAGTGGAGCTGCCAGACTTTGTACTGAAGCGGATGAGGTGCAAGCACACGTTACATTCCACCAGCTCTCCTTTGGCAGCAGTGGTCTCCAGCAGAGGAGTAGGACAGACATTTGGGGGTGGTAAGTTCTCAAACTATCTCAGCTAGAGCTGCTAAACCTTGTCTGTTAACATGCTGAGATGACTCCTGATCAAACCTGCATTTGAACAAAACTGTGGTGATACAAAGAACTAGATTACTCTTTATGCGTGACTGCAAAGCAAAGCATGTTTTTGAAGTGGAGCAGTTCCAAAGTAAGAAAATAACAGATTCTGACTTATTTTCAGTCCTCAAAATACTTTCCCTTTTTAAATCGCAAGGGTCTGATGAAATTTGAGGAAATAGCTCCTTTACTAATCAAATGTTTTTCTTTCTGTATTTTTCACTTCCAACCATAGTGTAAAAACTGCATGGGGTACAGCTTTGTTCCCTGGCATTGGCAAGAGCTAGCATTTTTGTAAGTGATGTGTAGTTTTCTCTCTAACTAAATGCCAGTTCAGCAAACTAGGGTGTGTGTGCCAGCTTCATACAATAAAATGTTTGGCACATAAGTCAGATCTGGAATTCAGAGCACCTGTGCCAGACACTGTTACTGACAGTGGTTTGAACCGTGGCAATGATTTGCTATAGAAAGTGATGCAAAGAAGTCCAAATTTTTAATTATCTGGAAGTTAAAAGAAATGTTTATTCTTATTCTTATTTAGATGAAATTCCTTTAGAAAATCCAAGTCATTTATGATAGTCAGTTTCTTGCTACAGTCTGCCTAAGCACATGTCTCTAAACCTGCCTGTGTTTACATGATGGGATTTAGCCCAATGTTTTGAGGAACAATTAATTGCCTACTGATTGCAAGACTTTTTTTTCCCCTCAGCTCTAGTCTAAAGATTGGTATGAAGGAACTAGGTCCTGTGAGGTCAGATAACACTGTTTAATGCTAAAACTCCTACTACCACCTTACATGGGATTTGGCAACCTTTCCCTTGATAACATCAGGCCAGGAGTCCACTAAATCATGAATGTCGTCCACTAGATAAGATAATATGAATGTAATCAATTAAACTCAAGAAGAGGACATCAGAAGCTAATAAATCCAGATCCCTTACCAACCAGTTCTATTGACACATAGGTTTTATTTAGAGACATAATCTTTAACATATGTTGTTCAAATATTCATATAATCCAGATTAAATATTGATTCCTTTAATAGTACTCATTTTATCCATTATGTATTAATCTCAAAAATACATTGTGTGAATGCTAAAGTGTTTAAAGAAAAAAAAAGAAAAAGATTAAATGGTCCAGGGTATCTTTCATAGCAGAGCTACCTACTCTGTTACTTCTTGGCTGAAATTGTTCTGTGGATTTTCCTCCCCTCTTGCATGAAGACTGTATTAATAGTGAGAGAACTTTGAGCAGTTTGTTTGTCTTCAAGGGGAAAAATTACTTTTGTATGAAGTAAAGAAAAATTAAAGCTTACATCACCCAGATGTGAGTCTATTAATTTATGTCACTGGTTTTGGTTACATATTTAGTTACAATGCAGTTATGTACTGGAAAAGATGCACACATACACCTAATACACTTGTTACAGTTGTTGATAGGAAGCTGAATAATGTAATATATAACCACCTTAGGCTTAAGAGTAGCACATTGTCTCCTTTTCTTCCACTGAATTCTGTTCTTTCTCTTCTTTAATACACTTTCATTGACTGCATGTATGAATGTTTCACTTGGGTGCTTTGAAAGGGCATGTCCTTGATGAAGCTTGAGAAACAGCCCTGATGGTGATGCTTTCTGCTAGACATGTTGCTCTTGTGTCAGCATAAAACCTGAAATAGAAATGCATTTTTGTTTTGCTTCTGCACAGCCTTTTTTATACCATTCATTCATCCTCTTCAGCTACTGATCAATCTCTCTCTTTTTTTTTTTTCTTCTCCTCTCACATTCTTCTCCTTGCCCTCTATCCATTATGTTGATACATGATTAACAGCATGTTGTCAGGGCAGAACTAGTGAACTATCCTGAAGAAGATAACCAACATCACAACACTTCCAACTGCCAGAGCAAAGTCTGCTCAATGCAGTAGTTCAGGTATTGATGGAAAACTTGGGTGTTTGTGTTTTTTTCAAGCTGCATTGCTTTTACATGAAGTAACAACTGTTACAGTAAGTTGAACTGGAAAATATATTTTGTATATGTTTGCACTTCACGTTAATTAGGAACTCTGAGTACAATTACATGGTGTTTCTAATAACTAGATAATTCATAGAAATTTAAAAATACTTCATGTTACTTTGTTAGGAAGGTCCTTCAGTGCTTTTTATTCAAATTGTTACATAGCTGTCTCAAATGGAAATAGACACAAAACTGGAACCTCATTTCCTTCTCCTCCTGTAGGAGAGATCAACCATCTGATCATATGATTTATGAATAGAAATGGGTAACATCTGTTGGATCAATATTAAAAAATATTTGTGATATGTCTTAATTTACTCTTTAGTCAATCTGCTCATCAAAGCAATTTGAAATAGGGTTAGGTTTGAAATTTGCTTTGAATTCTGTCTGTGTTCTCTTGTAAAGTGCTTGGAGTAAAGCAGCAAAGACAAACTCATATACAGGTACAGTTTAGGCAGTCAAACAGTGCATACCATAGTCATGAAGAGAGATGGCTTTGCTATTTCCACACAAATCAGTTTTCATGGCAGTAAAGCTATATTCATTGGTTTTGCAAAAAAAAAAAGTCATGTTTCCTTTGTAGTGCTGTGAAAACATACTGAGGCACTTCCTTCTGCTTAGCATGGTTTAGAATGAGAATTAGCATCTGATAAGGCTTTCTGTAAGGTAATGAAAAACATCCTAAAGGGTGTCTGTTTAGCCTAATATTTTTTAGTTCATATTTTACATAGCAAAATATCTGTTGGTTGCTTTGCTAGCATAAAGTTACATTTTCTGATTGTTACTATGTTTTCTTTTATAACAGAGAGTGGTGAAGGCAGATATTGTCAACTACAGTCAGGAGCCTGTGACAAGAACCGTTAATCCTCCTAGAAGCTCCATGTGTGCAGTTCAATGACTGTACTGTTCTGTTTTGATACCTTCAGCAGTCCTCCTACCTTGGACACAGGCTCTGGGATTCCCAGGAACTTTGTTTTTAAATGGTGACCATCACAACAGTGCAATTAGAGGTTTCAGCAGTGTGTTGCACCATTGTACATTGAGAAGCAACAAGGCAGTTTTTTGACTGGCTGAAATTCAAACATGAGGCCACACACTTTGAAAAATTAAGATCTATGTTCTTTTAAATTATATTTAAATAAAGCAGTATAACTGTGTTTATATGTTTCCTCTTATCTGAGCAGTTACTGGAATAAAAAATGGTTGAAGAAGTCCTGCATTCAGAATGCTTTTAAAGACATCACAATGGAAGGATATTTTGCCACAGCACATTTAAAAAAAAAAAAAAAACAACCCTTTTTTTCCCCTCCTGTGATCTGAACTGACACTCAGCAAAATGTAACCTGGACAAGCTATTGGTGGAATAATTTGAAGCACATAAACTATTTTATCTAAGTATAATTTGGAAAACATTCCATTAATACACATATATACATAGTGCAAAATGTTTAAATTGTATCCAGTAAGGAACAGTGCTTGAAATAAAGTGTAATATAAAAAATAGTTACTTTTCATAAGTCTCAGGTTGTCTCCATGGATGTTCTGAAAGATAGTAGTGTTTGTGTGTATTTTTATTACCACATCAGCATTATTTTTGCAGTAGTAGACGTGCTCATGTCTTCATGAATATAGATGAACTTCAGTCAACAGTTTGGGTTGTAAATGTTGAGTGATACATTCAACATGCATTAGAAAAACTGTTGATTGATCAACTAGGATCACTCATTTTTAATAACTGAATGACTTTTGGCCTGGTACTCTTCTTTCTAGTTGAGACTAAATGACAAATAAAAATCTCTCTGCTCTGTGACCATCACAGTTCTCGATTCCTTTCCTAGCAGTCTCTTTCAGATGTGGAGTTCTCTGCTGTACATCTGAATAGAAAGCCAGGGAGAGAAATAAATTAACTTGATTCCAAACTGGAAGTCTTTTCCTGTTTTAAGCTTTCTTATAAAGTACAACAACAAAAAAAAAAGCACAAAATTATTGAGGCTGTGTAAAGGAAGCTTATATATTGCAAATGAAAATGGTAAGGTTCTTCAAGTGAATGTTCCTATTAAGCTGTTCAAGAAACTGTTTAATAGTTGGAACTGTTAAGCTATTAGTAGTTTAATAACATAGTTAAACTATTTTAACTATGTTAAAAAAACCCCAATGTTGCAGATGGCAAAAATGTGCTATTTTTATTATTTTAGGTTTCAAATTCATTGCAAAGCTGAGTTTTAAACGTGCAGCTTGATGCTAGTTTTATAACTACGTGATAACGATTTAGCATTGGAATATTTTGTCATTCAAATGTGGGAAGTTCTAAGAATCAAGCTGAGATATTGGAAAATGATTATACACTAAGGTAGGTGTGAATTTGCAGTAAATGATGTATTCTAGGATTGTTCTGTGTGTTCTTGCTGCTGTGCCTTGGAGTTTTTGTCCCACTGCATAACTTTATAGTTAAATGCAACTATAAGGTGAACTATTTCCTGCTACTGCAAGAACAAGTACCCCATCTGGAGTCCTGTGTGCAGTTCNATTTCTTGGTGTGTTTGTGTCCTAAACTCTGCTCATATGTTCAAATGTTCCTGAGCACTGCCCTCTCTCTGAGGAGATGGCTTAGCTGTACATGTACTTTCTCTAGTACATGTGAGTTGAGTTCACAGTCCTGCTTCCCAAGTAGTATGTAGCATGGTCTAAAAAGAGAAGCAAGCCACAAACTGCTATTCTCTTAAAAGCTTCTGTGATCTTGCTTTTTTCAGAAGATACATAACTTGATGTGCAAAGTCCAGTATTACCCTGAATAAAGCAAGACTTTAACTCTCACATTTGTTGCATTCAGGATAATCCTACTGTATGAAGACTTTGATACTTGGTCCCAGTCAAAGCTGTTTTACAGATGGATCTTATGTCTCAGTCTCATCATGATCTTTTATTCTCAGTGCCTGTTTAGCTGTCTTTGGCTTGAACATTCTTTTGGGTTTTATTTCCATTGATCTTTTCACCATTTTCTATGTCAATGCCCTGCCTCCTCTGAAGATATTTTTGTTTACATTTTCAAGCTGCTCTCATTCTTCCTCCCTAACATACATGTGTATTATTTACTCTTAACCAGGAATCTCCTGTCTTCTGTGCCCCCAGCCCCTCTTGCTGCCCCTCTTAACCTCCTCAGATTTTCTCTATTGTATACTGACTTCCACTCTCCCTGCCTTTTGCTACCCTTCCTGCCCCATTTAGATCCATTACCTGTCCACAGTTTAATCCTTACAAATGAGCTTTGCTCTTTTTGCTCAGCCCTGGGGACCCCACCTTGAGCCTTGGGATTCCAGCTGGAGTCTAAATCCTCAGCAGTAGTAGGTGCCTTTGAAGTGCTGCAGCAGCTGTGGTTGAAGATTTGGGGGTGCCTTTGCCATCACTATAGCCCAAGTTCCACCAGGCTGAGCAGAAAGGTCAGGTAATTCTGGAGGATTAAAAGCAAATGGAGAGAGGGAGTAAACACTTCTGCAGAGAAGGCATGGGCTGACTGGAGGTGGGAGAGGGAAATCTGGTCAGAGAGGTGTGTAGTGTGTGGCAGACAAGCCCTGTGCCCCACCTCTTTCTGTAGGTAATGTCCCACTAGCGACCCACACGACTCACAGATGGTAGGGTTTGAGCATGTTCTCCATATTAGTGCACTTGAAAGTTTTTTGGAAGGTGGGAACTGGTTGAATGCAGCAAACAGAAATGAAGTGAAATAATGCACTGCCTTCCAAAAGTGAGGCGACAGATGCTTAATGTCTTTTGACATGGGGAGCAGGGCTGGGGCAGGGAGGAAGCATGTTTTTTCCTGAAGCTGAGGCCAGGTGAAGGGAATAAGCATGTTCAGACCCTGATCTTAGACAGATCTGCACTGGTGAAGTGGTTCGCCTGCTCGGAGCTGTTGTAACTAATGATTTCAGTAACGGCTCTGCAGCTCCAAATTGTAAGGTGATGTGGTGGACACCTCGTGTCTGACTACATGTTGGATTCCTGGTGCTTTCCAAGGTGTATATTTGAAGTGCTTTTGGACTCAGGCACCTTCTTGTCTATTGTGGTTTGATGATTTGATGGGGTCAGATTGAGCCTCTCTTACAAATGGTGTGAAGGTATTTTCCCTTGCAACCAGCTCCTTGTGAGTGCCAGAACCTGTGGCAATTTCACTATCTCCCCTCTGAACACACTGCTCTTTTGACAGTTCATAAAAGTTAGGAAAAGACATGGGCCTTTTTATTTTTTTTTAAACCAGAATAACCTTTCTAAAAGAAAACAGATTCAAAGGACATGTATGAGGTCACTAGAAAAATGGGAAGTGTGCTCTTTTGAGGAATTTGAGAATGTCTGTGCTATCACTACACATCTATTTACCAAAATCCCCCTCTTCTTAAAGCACTGTTTGTATTTCACTGGAAACAAGGGATTTTGGATCAGATAGCTGCTTTTAAAGGCAGAACTCATTTGCCCTGGCAAATGTACCTGACAGTTGTACCAGCTTAGGGCAGATCCCTCGCCCGGTAGAATAAACTCACCACAACACGGAAGTTTTTTTGTAAAGTCAAGAAAAAAAAATGAGAAATTGTATTTCTTATAGTTTAAACTAAATATAACAGTACAGGGAGAATATAACTACTACAGAAATATAATAACCTGAAGGAAGATGGGGAAGGGGTCAAGTGTTGGCGAAGCAGCAAAAGCAGCGGCAGCCAAAACAGCGGCAGGGGAAGATAGCAGCAGGCGCAGGCGAAGCAGCAGAAGCAGCAAGGGGAAGGTCCAAGCTGTGCTTCCAGACATAAAGCTCTTGATGCTCCAATGAAATTATGTTAACTTATCCATTGTTGCCATTCTATGGCCTATCCCTAGAATGTTCACCTCCCCACTCAGCTTTCACTTCTAAGTTTTTCTGTTCTGAATTTTTTTTATGTCTGAAGCAGGAATCGAACAGCCACAACAGTGAAACTGGTAACCAAAAATTTTTGTAATGGAAAATAGCTTAATGATATTTAAAGTTAATTATTAATTTGCTTTTTGATAATGGTGGCAATATAAGTTGAAGTAGATTTTTGTTTGTGTTTCCTTTTAACAGTTATATTAGGAAAATGGCTGCTTTTTCACAAAGGAAGATTTGTAACCCTTGTGTCATGATGATCATGGCCTTTTCATACAACTTGTGGTGGAGAGTACTGCTTAGGAGGTGTCCCTGTTCTATGTGTCACTGCAAAGACAAACTACTTACCTATGCCATGCTTGGCTCACTGCTCTGAGCTGGCCCAAGAGCTGCAACTGACTGAAAGCAAACCAAAACCCCCACGGCTTTGTTGTCTTCAACCCTTTCAAAGTAAATCTTGGTATGTCTACCTAGAACTGTATGACCCTCTTTGTTTGTCATTACCAGGAGACTAAAATGCTGTTCCCTACCACAGTTAACTTTGTTATTGGGGGTTTTCTGCAGGAGAATTGTTTCCCATTTAGAACACATGCATTCATTTCTGATACAGCTTGAAGGGGCCTGATGTATTTAAAGCTGCAGTGAGTTTAATAGAAATTACATTTATGAAGCTTGATGTGATTAATGACTTTACCTTCTTGAACTGGAGCATCATTTCCCAAGCTAAAAGGTTGTTCTACAATGTATTCTCTTTCTCAGCTCAAATATTACTGCTTAACATCTGAATTCTTGAGGCTGCCTTTATTTGAAACCAACTCCTAACCACTTAAAATGTCAAAATAGCTGAATGCTGCTGAAAAGAAAAAGCCAAAATATATCCCTGTTTGCACAGGGGTAATGGCATACAGATGAGATTAAAACTGCAGTCCAGATAATTATCCATAGGAAGCAAATTTATACTCTGATTTCAGATGCTATGAATAGAATGTGATTAGAATTTAATGTGCTGCAGTTTTATTTGCAAAATACACAGGTCTTACATAAAACCTCTCTTTATAAAGCACTCTCCAGAAGCCTTGGGGATCCCTGTTTAACTTGCAAATGCCGAAGTTTGATCTTCCCCAAATAGAAGATAGTGAAGCTCCTGAGTTCCATGAACTGATTTCTATTTTCAGCTTCCCATAGAGAGTTGACTGTTCAGCCAAATTAAACTCTTTTTTTCCCCCCCACCTTTCTCCCCCCCACCACCTCCTTCTCTCCACTTCATCTTCGTTCATTTTGGCACCATTTTGAACTGGAAAACTTCCAGTTAGTTAATTGGCCATTTGCCTTGTTTTATGTGGGGGTGATGTCAAGTGCTGAAATAACCAATTGACTGAAGGCAATCTTGTTTCAAAGGTTGGTCAGAACCAAACCTCAGAAGGTACCAATTTCAGGTTTGTTTTGTATTTAACCGCTACACAGCGTTCCTTATCCGAGTGGACAAACCTCAGAGAAGAATATAGATTTGAGGTCAAGAGCTTATGTTTGCTCAGATACCACATGTAGAGCACTGAATTCTGCAGGAAATAGGAATCCAGATCTCTCTCTCTCTCTTCTTTTATTTATTTATTTATTTAAAAAAAAATTTCACTTTCAAGGCTCTCTCTACTCTCTAATGTCATGTTGGCAATCGATGTTTTTAGAAAAATATTAATTCAAGCCCCTATTTAAATAACAAAATGTGATATGGTAATTACACTTTGGTTTAAGAAAGTTTTAGGGATGAGTGGAAAAAAAAACTGCTTATGTTGTATAAGGCATCGTTGGCATAGGTGAAGGTGTTTAATGCACATTATTCTGCTTTCTACTTATTAATAAATATTCTTTAGGATGATGATGATGATGATAAGCATAAAATAAAATACTCAACTTTTAAACTAATTCATGCCTCAGAAACCTGGTCCTGCAAAGTGCTGCAGGCAAACATTTTTTTCTTTGCTGGCTGAACTCTTGTTTCTGTCCTTTCCTGGGCTGATCCATACCAGGTAGCTTGCAGGATCATGACCTACTAATCCTTTTTGATTTCTGGTGAGCTTTTAAAAACAAAGTAAGACCAAGCAACATCAAAGGAGGATTTAAAAGACACACACCGTGCCCTGAGAAGTAAATGTTGCTTTGGAAAGCATTCAGTCCTTTACAGAGAGGTGAATGCTGTGGTTTGATACTATTCACCAAAAGCACTTAAGCATATGCTCAAAATTAAGCATGTATTTAAGTTCCCTTGAAGTCTATGTGATTTAAGTACACACTTGAAGCTAAATACATTCTGGCATACTTTGCTGACACAGAAATTCTGCCTCTATTGAAACTAATGCCTTTGAGGCTAAAGTTCTTTCAGGAATTTCAGTGTTGTTTCTTAAATTGTCTACCTATTGTGAAGGGTCTAAAGCAAAGCCACTCCCACCTGGAAAAAGAAAATATGAAAAAAAAAGATGTTTCTCGTGTTCAGTTGCTTTTCTGGTACTTTTGCCTGATCCATGAATGATACAAAAGCTTGGGGAAAAAAAAGAAAGGAAAGCAAAGCAAAGATGAAATGTGGTTCAGTTGTGTGATTAGTGCATTGACTTGACGTTGGGCGAGTTGCTGTTCTTGGAACAAAGGCTCCTCAGATCCATTATGAATCAGAAACAGAGAAAAGAATCTGGAGACACTTGGCAAGTCTCATTGCAAACTGAATGCTGACTGATAGTGCAGGAAAACATACCAAGCTCCCATTTGTAGTGTCTGAATTGCAGATCTGACATGGAGGATAAACAAGAGCTGGTACTTCTCGCTCAGATTTGGGGAGGTATTTGATCAGCATCTTGGGAAAAATGAAGTGTGATTTCTGGATCTGTTCCAGTATTTGTCACAGAATGGTGAGGCAATGTTTAACTGCATAATGGAAACTGGAGAGAAAATTTGACATCCCACTCATCAATCCAATTGCTTTTTTATCTCCCCACTGTCTTGGAAAGAGAGCAAAGTGTAAACCAACATTTGGCACAAATGGGCTGTCTGTGCCATTTAGCAGCAATTTGCATGTAATTGGTAACAATTATACAGACAACCCATTTATAACAGTGAGTGAGCTCACAACTTAGCATAAACTACAAGAAAAGGACTCATATCCCCCAGGAACCACACAGTGATGTAAGGAAGGAAATGGAAGTCTTTCAGTTTAACCTCTTTCATTTTTTTATCACCCAGAAGTTCAGGGATGCAAGTAAGTCCTTACTCAGTAGGTGACATGTTCTCAAATTAGAAGCACAACTTGGTTGTGCCTATTAAACTTGAATATCCTCAGGAGTCTTAAGAGAGCACTCCCTAATTATTTTTTCCACTATGATTCTGATAATCTTTTTGACCAGCCTTTGAAAGTCAGAGTTTAGCTCTGTCTCCATACAGTCAGCAGCTGAGTCGATGAGCTACTTTCCCAACCCCCTCTATCAAGAGCAGCTGATGGGCAGCCAGGTTGCCTGCAGCAGATGCTGGGATGACAACCAGTGGTAACCAAAGCTCAGCTGGACATGCTTGAAAGTTCAGCCAGATTTTGCAGTCACAGAAGTGTAAGCTAGTTGATTGAAATACAATTAGTTTGATTTTTTTTTTTTTGTTTAATGTGTCACCAGCAGCTGATTTTTTTCATCCATTGTCTTTAAAATAAGACAGAAACTTTGTCCTGAGTTAATACAGTGTGCTCTCACACTCCCTTCCTCCCACACAGATGGGTGGGAAAGTACCAACCCCCCCCCCACTCCCCAGCCTCTGGGTTGAAGTAAAGAGCTTTACTGGAACTGAGATAACACAATGCACAATTAGCTTAGCTTATTTGCAATAAAGTGCAGCAAAATGCAGAAGCAGAAGCCAGTGACCTCCCCAGAACCACAGGCCACCCATTGGTAAGGACCAACACCCCAAACCCGAGGAAACTAGAAGCAGTAACTAGAAAAGGAAGCCTCTCACATTGCAATCTGAACTTCAAGCCCCACAATACTTAGCTCCAGGCAGTACTTTCTTTTTGAAGCTGGAGTGATGACAGTATGGCATTGAATAGCACCAGCAGATTCATCTCAACCTGCAATCCAATATTTCACATCCTAAGGAGACAGCTGACAGCATAATAAGGAAGGTTTATGTCCCTCACCTGGAGAATGCCTGTTCTAGGATGTGTTAAAACCGTGAGCAGTACAAGTAATTACAACAGAAAAAGCAGAGGCTCTTTGATTCAAGATTGTTTCAGAACTACTGTGGCCTTCAAAACATTTGCTAAATTTTAATAAATAGTAGATGCATAAAGGGCCAAGGGTTTATCCATCCAGCTACACAGTGCTTAATCTCCTACTTGGAGTCGGGACATGGATTTCATAGGAGTTGGAGTCCTGCCCTTGATAACTAATTGGTTACCATTTGCACTCACAGAATCATTGACCTTTCAATTAGTAGTTTATGAGAGTCTTACATCTGATGATACTTCAGATTATTTTAGGTCTTACTTTTTATCCAGACCAGCTGAATAAATGTTCTGAAAAGTCACTGGGATTTGATAAAGCTGAAATGAGCTCAAGCCTTTTTTTTTTGTTGATGTGCTGCTAGATTTTTCTTTCTTTTTCTTTTTCTTTCTTTTTTTTTTTTTTTAAACTTGATAGATTGTATTAAAGTTTCATGCAGGAAAAATTTCTCTGCTTTGCCCTCTGATGTTAAGAGGTGGGGAGCCTAGCATAAAGACTGACTGCTTCTGGTTTCTATGAGACCTTTAGAAACTGACATTGCAGGGGCGAGTCTTGTGTGAACAGTTAACGTTGCCTGCTTTCCATATAATTCTCTTGGCTCTTTTTGCTGGGACTTGGCCCTTAAAATGGTTCAGGATGGAGCACCCCTAACCTTGGAAGTGCCCTTTGTGAGTGCAGGCTTCTCTCCACCCCAGGGGGTATTTTTTAACGCTATGTGTGATTCTTTTTCCTGTTTGAATTCCTTTTATCTGAAAGCTGGTGCCTTCTTTTAGACAAACTATCATCAAAACTGCCACAACTTCTTCTGAAGAGGCTTGCCATCTTAAACTATCCCTCCCAATTCCCAGCATTTGGTTTGTCAGACCATTGCCAGACTTTGGGTGTTGTGGCTGTTGTTTCTCTTTCTGGGCTGGTCTTCAGGAATTGGAGAGAAGCTTCATCAGAAGAGGCTCAAGAAGTCAGGATTACACCCCACTTTTTGACTTCATTTTTGCTGTAGTTATGACTTGGATGGAAACCTTGTTCTTTAGGTGTGGCTGAGACCAAGATTACATGAGAAATTGTGTGACTAGGGTGGGAAACTGGAAGGCAGCAACTTGCCAAAGGGATTGAGACCAAGCAGAGTGACAGAGGAAGGAGACAGGGACGTTGTGAAAATACATTTGTGGTTGCAGCACTCAGTTACTATGGGGACGTGCAACACCACGTTCACCACTGATGAAATGAATCCTGCCCTTACAGCAAGGCTTTCATGCAGTCCATAACAGAATGTGCCACACTCTTCTGGGTGAGGAAAGGAGAAAATGTGCAATATTTGGGGTAGGGTTTCTTTAGGGAAAAGAGTAAGCGGTTGTGTAATGGGAAATGGTGTCAAAATGTGTGTGCACGAGCAGACAGTGATGTGCTGGAAGAGGCAGCTTGAACCTTGCCTTCAGTGTTTGACTTTGGAGCCTTAATGTTCTTTAGAACCAGACTTGGTAGTTAGATTATGGCTGGATTTGATGATCTTGAAGGTCTTTTCCAGCTGAAATGTTCTATGATTCTTTCATATGCCTTTTTTGGGAGTATAATATAACGTAATATACATTGAATATAATTATCTATAAATAAATATCCTGTGGTGGTGCCATGGCTGCCATGCAATGTTTAGTAGACTTTAAAGTAAATTATCTTACATTTCAGTTGGGTTTTCAATTAGGTTGAACTAGCAATGTTGTTAGAAAGGACCTTCTCAGCTTTTTAAAACATATCCCTCAAGGTTATTCCAAGTTACCACAAATGGATCGTGCTGAGGATGTGTTCATGTTCTTTAAATTCAAGGAATAACCTGTGTAAATTCATTTTAGTCTGTGGGTTTTTTTCTCATGCTGGTTGCTGCAAGTTCTTCGTGCCATAGGATCATTTGCTGGTTTTGCACATTATTCTCTTTGTTTCCTTATGGAAAGCTTAGGACTGAAAAATGTGCTATTTTGTTCTCTCTTTCCAAGCTGCTTAAGGATTTGTAATGGTGAAGTGTAATGCTGTCATATAAAAGCTTTTTTTTTTTTTAATTTTAATTTTTCTTCTTGTAAATGCAAAGCTTGTCTGCATGTATCCATGGTTTGCACAAGACAGCTTTTGGTCCATGCATGATCCTGCTGGCTGGCTCTGTGCGAGCAGCAAGTCGTGAACATAAATGCCGGCAGTATCCAAGGACTATAGGAAAAAGCAGGGTGCAAATACCAGGGTGATGAATCAGCAGAAGAAATAATCATCAAGGGGATAATATCTGCAAATAAATTTTGATGCATTTGCCCAGCAATATTAAAGATGTGGAAAAATTAACTGCTGTGATTATCTGACGTGTGAGCAAAATTGCCATAGTCACTACCAGTTAAGCTCGGAATTAGTTAGTCACAGCAGACTGAAGGGTAAAAAAAAAAATAAAGTACCAACATGAGATGCCAAAAATAACTGCAGATAAAACAGAATGTTTAATATTTTCTTTTTTTTTTTTTTTTTTTAGTTGCTTTCTCTGGCCTCCTTGCCCCTCCCCATCTGGTATTAATTTTGATTCGATTTGATTTTAAATAATCTTTAAGACATCAAGGGCATTAGGGCTTTGTAGCTTTAGAGCACTGGGTCTGCTTTTCACATTGAAGTGAAAAGAACACCTTTGAAGTACACTCCTGGTTCCAAAAGGGATATCCCCACCCCCTCCTGTAGAGTGGAGGCAATCTCAGGTGTTTTAAAGTATTGGATTGAGACGTTACATTTGAAAATGTTTTGGAGCGGTTTTGTATCCTGCTGAGCTCTGTCACAGCCTTGGTGGGGGTGCTGCTGACTCAGAGACAGATGGAAAGATGTATGTAAGAAGTGGAAGATACAAATTAAATTCTTTCTCCCAGCCCAGCTCAGGTTGGGTTGTGCTGCATGTTGCTGGCTCCTTAACTGTCATCAAAGCTCCTATTACTTCTCAGAGTACAGAATGATGAAGGTCACAACCAAGAGACTCTGTTTCTATGCCAAGTTTTCTTCCTATGGTGTGCCACTTGCGGTACTATAAAAAGTAAGAAGCATTACTTGGCACTCCAAGGTACCCATCTTGGAGCATGTTATGGCTGTGGCATGTTAGCATGCTGCTGTGCTTGAGAATGGGGCATTATTTTAAGGGTTGCATGGATCAGGCATTCCATTTAACCGTGGTACTCGTTCTCACAGCAGGGGAGAGATGCAAGTGTTGTTCTTTCCTTTTGCTGAAGCTGTTTGGGTTGGTCTGTAGGAAGATGCCATTACCTGACTGATCAGCAATACCTCTGTGTTGCTCTGACCATCTCTATAAGGCTTGTGGGAACTCAGCTGGAACAGAATCCCCTTCCTTGGTGACACCAGCAGTTCATCAGGTGAAATTTGTCTTATGTTTGTGTATGGGAAGGATAATTATTTTATTATTATTTAGAATTCCGAGCTTTGCCATCCACTTGCTTGCAATTCATGGCCTAGTGAAACTTAGTCCTGCTGAGTAACCCTCTCTGAATTGCTCAGTGCTCTTTCTGGGTAGAAGCACAGAAGAATTGGAGTCAATTGGATTTCAACAGTAAACTTGAGAAACACTCAGCTTCTAATAGAAGACTAACTGTATAACTAGATTACTTCAATGTGCCTGACAGCACCTTTAAGACAAATTAGCTATTTTTAGCCCTGTCTATCATAAGGAATTTTACATGACAGCTAGCTGATGAGGCATAAATTGGCATTCTTCAGTGTAACTGAGACGACCCTTCTTTGCTTCCAGTCCTTGCAGCCCCTCTGCTAATCTGACAGCTCAACAAAGGTGACCGGTGTCTGTGGCTTTTAAAAGAGTTCAGGTGATCCAAGCCCAACAGCTGTGTGTTTTCTCCCATGAACATCTGGCACTCATCGTGGTATGTATTGTTGCGTGGTTTGTTTTACTGTGTGCCAATACTGCCTTAAAGCTACTAGAAGGCCAAAGTTTATTTTGGCTAAGTAGTCGTCTATTTAGAATACACAATAATATAAAACTGCTCATTTCCCTCCAAAGTCCTGCAGCTGTTTTGATAAGTTACAAAGCAAAGAGGCAAAGCCAGACAAGAGTAATGATAAGATGGATTCTCTGGTGCATCTGCAGCAGACTTGCAGCTTGGGTGGCTGCAGGTCAGATATATAAAGGAAAAGGGATCGTTTCACACTGGTATCCATCATGAATAGAAACTCAGGACAAATATTAATATTAGTGAAATCAAAGCTCCTTGAGTTTTAAATGGGCTAGTTACATGTAATAAACTACTTAAAACATGATGAATAGCTCTACAATTGTAGCCTCTTCGGCAATTAAAAGTCCATTAAGTAAAATTTTGCTTCTTTTAAATTACCAGAATGAATTATTTTAAATTCAGTAAGATGAAAACACTGATGGCACCAGAGGTAAACCTGCTGCTGGTTTACATGTGGAAGGTTTTCCTGAGCAGTGCATGGTGTGATAGAAAAGAAGATTTGGAGGTAATCATTTATTATAATGACTTCTAAATAATATCTGGCTTTGTGTGGTGGTTTGGGAGTTACCCACCCCACACACAATGAAAATCACCCAGACTAGCCTCAGCCAGCTGGAAGTTAAGGACTGAAGCTCTATTTACAGCTTAGCACAATGTACAAGCAGAGATATACACAATAGACAGGAATAGTTACAGGAATAGACAAGTTAAAGGTAATACAGAAACACAATCCCCCTCCCAGAAATCAGAGTCCCCAGGAGGGGCTCCCAACCACTCTTCCACCTTCTTTCCACCCCTATACCTTACCCCAGGGTCTGCCTTACGTGCAAGATGAGTTGGGAGGATCTGCAAAGAGGGTTAGAAGCAGAATGATGAGTTGGGTTACACAGCAGAAGCCCAGGGATAAGACACAGCAACTCCAACAGAGACTCTCTCTTATCTATGTTTATATCCTTGTTTTTATACCTCTCAGCAAGCCTATGAGTGAAACAGACATCACCATTGTTTGCTTTTCACAGCCTATAATCTAATTTTTTTCATTAAAATATTCCAGTTAGCCTCAGACCATCACAGAGAGAGAAGCACTCCATTACATTTATTGCTTTGTATTTGCACTGATTTCTTCCCCCCTGCTCTTTTACCACAGCCTTGAACTGAAACATGAACCTATTCCAATCAGCCTCAAACCAGCACAGTTTGCCAACAGAAGAAGAAAATATGAATTTAACAAACAAGTAAGAATCTCCACCAACATCCTACATTTATACAACTTTGGTCAATGAGTTTGACCTTCAGTCTAAATAGGATTCCTGAAAGAAAAAAGATTAAGTCACAAAAGCTTTGTTAATGAGTCTGTTGGTATTTAATGTCTTGGCATGAGTTTACTCAGTGGCCTGCAGTGGAAACTTCAGTTGCAGATATGTCCCTTTGTTTGCTTTCACATATTCATCAAAAATTACAGAGCTGCTCAGTTCTGTGCGAGACACAAAATGGAAACAGCTCCTTGCTCCTTGAGTTCAGCGCTTCAAGGTGGAAAGAAAACGCGCCCTGGGAAACCCATTGGAAGTATTAGCTTTCAAGTTATATTTTTAGGCAGAAGAAGATGGAATTAATTCAAAAGTGAAGGTGGCATCCTATTTATCATAAACTCCCCTTTTGTTTCTCTTGTCTGAAATGTGTCAAGCTGTCTGTTGGAGCAGCCGTTTCAGAGTTATAGGCCCTACAGGACCTGCCATCTTTGGGTATGCTCTAAAACAAAACAACAAAAAAAGGGCAATTTAGCATAGTACAGAAACTTGATAGCAATTACATATAGCAAGGAGAAATTAGTTTGGGAGCAGAAGTATTTTTTAAAGGGATTCTGCCCTGTCTAGTTGGAAGTTCCATTAACTTTTATGCTAGTGTGGAAAACAGCCACAGCCAGAAATAGGGCAGCTAGAAAACACTGCTGGCTGGGCAAAGGAAAGAGACAATTGTTAAATGGTGCCTTGAAGATAAAGACAAGCTCTGCTTTTGGTTGGAACATAAAGGTGTTGAAAGAAAACAATAGTAGCTATTTGTGTTAAATGGATTGCAAAGGAGAGGCATGGGAGAGTTGGACCGTTTTAAGTGTTCCTATGTTGTACTTATACTTTCAAAGCTGTTCTCCTGCCTCTTGGGTAAATAATATTTAGAAAATATTTATAACATATACAACCAGCTTGATGTTTAGGTCTGTCAGAGCCTAGGAAAAAAAAAAAAAAAAAAGGAAGTAGCAGTAGTGTTAACATAGTTCAGCCCTTGTGTACTCAAATTGTAAACTCATGGAGGAAGAATTGCACAGGGGTAGGTTTGCACAGCACTCGATGCAGTGGGTTGCTGGCTTCTGTATCTTATTATACTACAAATAGCAGACAAGAAGCATAACTACATTACAGTCACTGTATTTTAGAATTACAGTTCAGACAGTAGTGATCAAACCAGTGGTAAAATGGGATCTCAGTCTGTTTTTGCACATGTGTAATTTGAAATCAAATCCTCCAATAAGCCGGGAAAACTATAGCTGTAGGGGGAGCAGATGATCAGAGTTCAGAGGCCAGATAGTTAGTGGAAGGAAAAATGGGCTCTGGGGTTTCCTTTGTTTCACCCAGATCCCTCCGTAACCCACACAAATGAAAATTGTCTGTTTGGCCAACTGCTGGCTCCCTCTTCTCTCTCCCAACCATAGCTGCTTTCTGCTCACACAAACTACAGCTCTAGAGCAAGTAACATGCAGCATTAAAGCTGGGGTGGCACCAGCCTTGGCACTTCTCTTCAGTAGCTGCATGTAGCCTTCATCCCTGGAGGTAAAGGCTTTGCCTAAAGCCTTAAACATTTTTAAGTGCTTTTGAGTGCTGTTCTTTACACACACCTGAGCTGTTGTTTTGAAACACACAGGACAGTAGCTTTCCTTATCCAACAAAATAAAAAATATTGTTTGTCTGTTTTGTTTGTTTTTAATGATAGAATGAACAGATTTTGGTGATGCAATGACATTTGTTTACAAGCTCTTCTATTCTTCCATGTATGTGACTGGAGCAGGGGTGATTGTATTTTCAGTGCTGTAGGGAGATGAATATTTGAATAATATCCATCCTGGTCATTCTGGGCAGCCTTGTTAAAATTCATCTTCTTCCTGTCAAGAATCACAAGGAAGACCTCAGTTCTGCTGTTCTGCTTGCTCCACTAGATTGGGAAACCCACCAGCTCTGCCCACAGGAGGAGAGCAAACAGCAGCAGAGATGAAACCCAGTGTGGATGTGAAAGAGGAGAATTTTGCTGAAGGCATGTGAAGTATCGTGGGAGGCTTAAGATAAATGTTGTTTTTGTGTTTGGAGTGCAGCTGTGGAATATCTGACCTCAGGCTCGATAGCTACCAGGGACTTGGAGTTTCATCATTTGATGGTATAAAGTTTCAAGAACCTTGATTCTGCACTGCTAACATCGTAGATGCAATGGATGCTGCCTCCAGTTCTTCAGCTGAATGTGCTGAAGGGCATGAACTGAAGTATTTTCCTTCTTTGGTTTTTATTGGATACAAGAGACTGACACTAGCTCCACATGCAGATACATTTTAAATATCACTTCTTAAAACTCTCTTTTTCCACAAAGCCTACAAAAAGGGTAGCAGGCACCCGGTGAGCTGAGACTGCTGCCCTTCAAGATGACTTGTTCAGTTGTCTTTGTGATTTCCCATCTGCATTTGTACTTCTCTGGTGCTGGGATTGTACTGCTTTTGTCACAGGGGTTGTTCTGCTCAGGGCCAGGCTACACACACTGATGTCCCTGTTCAGCACTTGTTTTCCCTGCAGCTAATTCGAATACAAATAGAAACGAGTTTATCAACACCCCAGGAGCTGCAGTCAACACCTCTCACTCTGCAGATGCCTGTGCTTGCTGTTACTTACATGTGCAGGCTAAATCCTCACAGTGTAATTCCTCTTGTGTGTGTGTTTGTGCTCACATCCTTCTCACCACAATGCTTCACATTACCAGAGACTTGAGACTATAATATTTTCAGAGGAGAGCAAAAGATATTCCTTGTCTCAGCAGGATGCACAGCCTGAAGAGACACATTTTGATGGATCAGGAAAAAATGTTACTTGTGTTTTGTCTGTGGCTTTGCCCTTTTTTTTTTTTTTTTTTTATAGCCACTGTGTAGAGGTGATATTAGCTTGTAGAATGACTGCTTGAAAAAATAACTATATTCTTTGAGAGTCCCAGATGAGAGATGAGCTCTGTACAAGCTCTCTCAACACTGGACACTTTCTCTGGAGTAGGGTACAAAACCCTTACACAATGACTCAGTATCCCAGATCCTGCACATATTGCTTGTAAAAATATTCTGTGCTGTTTGAAAATGTCAGTCAATTCCCATACTTGTGCAAACAGGTTGACATCTTTTCCCAAGCAACTGGATGGAGGACTAATGTTGTCTGATTTAAGACCCACTCAGATGCTAGCACTTTCAAGATTCAGCTGAAGCCTGACATTACTAGGTTCATGTTTCAGTTCAAGGCTGTGGTAAAAGAGCAGGGGGAAAGAAATCAGTGCAAATACAAAGCAATAAATGTAATGGAGTGCTTCTCTCTCTGTGTGCTGGTTTGAGGCTAATTGGAATATTTTAATGAAAAAAATTAGATTATAGGCTGTGAAAAGCAAACAATGGTGATGTCTGTTTCACTCATAGGCTTGCTGAGAGGTATGACAACAAGGACACAAACATAGGTAAGGGAGAGTCTCTCTATGTTGGAGTTGCTGTGTCTTATCCCTGGGCTTCTGCTGTGTAACCCAACTCATCATTCTGCTTCTAACCCTC
>WBNM01006960.1:25172-104374 GCA_013399055.1 Ramphastos sulfuratus
TTTCCTTATCCATGAAGAACAGGTTTCCATCTAATGGCACAGGTAAGAAAACACTAATTTCCCCCTATAGAATAAAAAATGTTTAAAGAGGGAAGGAATTAAAAAAAAATGAATACTTTGATCCCTCTTATTACCATTACTTACCAGGGAAGATTTTTCAAAGGCAAACTTGTCCATCTCTTCAGATCAAATTTTCTTTATTTTTTCTATGTTCTGATGGAACAGTTGCTGCATGTCCAAGCCTGGC
Source organism: Ramphastos sulfuratus (assembly GCA_013399055.1). Classification (NCBI taxonomy): domain Eukaryota; kingdom Metazoa; phylum Chordata; class Aves; order Piciformes; family Ramphastidae; genus Ramphastos; species Ramphastos sulfuratus. Next base: position 25,420 of record WBNM01006960.1, read on the forward strand.
AGGCTAAAGTGAGACAGTATTAACTTTCAACACTTACTTTAGAGTCCATCTCCTTTGCCTATTTCTCACCTCTCCTCACTGCATAATGGCAACTTTAGTGCTATTTGTTACATTTTAATTTTTTTTTGTTTAAAAATATTTTTTTGCAAGTATGTTTTTCTTGCTTGCCTCCTTGCAATATGTTGTTCACATGCCTTACTTGCAAAAATTATGTCATGACCTGTTTCTTATGCTGTCTACAGCATAGCTATATCCAAAAGACTCATGGGGAACAGCTGAAGTCTGGAAAATTTCTTCTGCTTTCAGCTGAGCTTTCCTCTGAACTTTGCCTTGCATTGAGGGATCCCTTTTCTGTTCAGAGAAATGTAGAGTGTGGAAGCTCTTGGAAAGATGATTGGAAAATCCAGGGACTGATACTTAAATGGATGCTCTCAGTTCTTTTCTCCAAAGAATTATCACTTTTGAACCTTAATAATTTCTCCATGTTGTTAACCAAACTAGTTGGGCAGGATCATTATTTTTTGTCTGCATCTACTGATTCTGTACCTGTGTCAGCCTGGCAGGAGAGCTGACAATAACCATGTTTTTTGACTCCCAGCACCAAAATCTTGTAAAGTTCATCAATCTTTTCATCCCACAGGCTTAGATTTTACTTTCAGGATGTATTTTAGCTGACTTGCAATATAACAGCAACCCTCTTTCTGCATGGACCCTGATACTATAATCCTGTAACGGTGTTTAGGGGCAATGGTTTCTTATTAGCTTCTAGGGATGATTAATCCTTTTTTTCCCCCCCAAGTGGCAGTTGTTTATATCACTGATAGTGCTCTCAATTCTGACCACCCTTTGCTTATCAGTCAAGTCCTTTTTCAACACCTGGACCTGGCAATGGATTTCATGCATCAATGCCTAAGAGCTATTTTAGAGCCATTAACCACACCAGTGCTTACAAATAGAAATGTTACATTCTCCAAGCAGCCTCCTTCTTCCCAGTTCCCACATTCCCCTTCTTTCCCTTCCCTTTCTCACCTTGCCTATATCCCCTCAGATTGTTTTAAAGTAACCCTGTGATTCAGACTAGCCTGGGATCTTTGGCAGTCTGTTCTGCCTTTCCAGTTTCCAAACATGCATTGACTTCCAGCAGGGATAAAAAAAAAAAGAAGGGTTTTGCTTTAGCGAGACTGGCTTAAACATCTACCTGCCCTGGAACTGCCTCAAGCTGGAAATCCATCCATGCTGTACTCGGAGTTGGCCAGTAGGTGTCAAAATAACCTGGCGTTTGAGCAACTGCAGGGTGGTACTGATGGGAAACTGATCCTCTTCTGTCTCCTCTAGGGTTTATGAAGAGCTGGCTTAGAGAGTATCTTGTGTCCTCACCCAAGGACAGAGCTGATGTTGCATCAACAGAGAGTTGGGCACTACTGTAAATAAGAGCATTACAGATGATGTCTCAAGCCCAGGGAAATCAGTAGACATTGGGAGTTTACCCAGACTGGAGGTGCTATGGAAAACCAAATCCTTCTCTGCCTGCCTTTTGCTCTCCCCCAGCAATAGTTAAGCAAATTGGACACATGCTTGTAGTGCTGCCATAAACTGAGACTAACACTGTGTTTTGCTGGCCTCGTTGGCTTTGCTTTCAGTCCTTTTGTTCCGCCACATTTGACCTTAAACCTGACATTTCTGGATATCTTGTACCTGAGAGCAGACCTGAGCAGATGAGCTTTGCCCTTAGGGATGCAAGGTGGTCTGTGCTGACTGTAGTGTTCAACGTGACCCTGTGAAGTGAAATAGTTTAGCCATGGCATTTGGTGTCTCACTGAAAGCTGGGAAACCCCTGCATGCACTCAGGGCATTTGGGTCATGACCAGTTCTCATGTTCCTTGAGCAGTTTAGAAGACAGAAAACAATTGTGTTGTGTTTTTTTTTCCCCCTTTTCTTTTGTAGTCTTCAAAATTAGTAGCTTGCATTAACATCCACCTCTGTGTTTCTTCTTTGCAATCTGAAATGATCCTACTCATTAATACACACTCTACAGACTCAGTTTGCTGGGATGAATGCGGGCACAGGTTTGTTGTCCCCAAAGTCCATATGCTTGCAAAATTCTAGTTTAGCATTGTGAAAGAAAGAGTTTAGCTGGGTCTATCATTGTGTATTGTATAAAGCAAATTTGTGTCCCTCAGTTCAGTTAATGAACAGGGCTGGAAACATGAGTGATGGGCAGAGCTTTAAGCAGTCTCCTTCGGGAGGGAAGTTCTAGCTGAGTTTCGGCTTTCCTCGCAATGCCAAATGGAAGTCTGTGCATGGGTGACCTGATCTTTGAGAGGGTGCTGCTACTATTAATTTCAGTTTATTTCAAGGTTAGTTACCCACATGTGGGAAAACAGGCAGCCCTCTGGCTTCAATGGGGATTCTAGGCAGAGTTCTGTCTGTAAGATTGTTCTCCTGAAAGCCAGCCCCTTGCCTCTGTTCAGCTGCAGTAAGTGAGAACTAATGACTTAGCAGAGGCTTCACCGGAAAACAAAATCTGCTTCTATTTGAGGTTTTCATTGAAAGATGAATTAAAAGCTGAGAACTGCAGTGAAATGAGTAACAGGCAGAGATAGATTAGTCATACAAAAGCAGTCAGGCTGGAAATGAGATAGTTCCCTCCCCTCAGAGCTTTCTGAAACAGTCTTCTAACCAAATGAATAGGAGAAACAAAACCTGCAAAAACAAAGCAAGCGACAGAGTATCTGAGGTGAATTATATAGGAATAATTACCTGAACTGGGGCTTGTGAGAGCCAGGGTTGGATCTGATGACCAGAAGGTTCCTTCCAAGCCTGTTTCCCTTGGAAGCAGTACCTGAAACCATGCATTCCCTTTCTGATGCCACAAAGCCTGGTGCTCATGTCACAGGATTTCCTAGTACTGGGTGCTGTGTGGGCTTAGATGAGCAATTGATTGAAACCTGCTGGTTCCCCTCTCTGTCAGAAGGTGTCACACAGAGAAATGCAACACTGAAACATATCACTCAGCAATGGGCAACTTGTCAAAACTAAGGCTGTTTATTGTTGGCTTGACCTGTGCCAGTCCTGCAGCCTATGTATTAGCAGCTTATCACATTGTGGACTCCTCCTTATGCTTGATGTTCGTGGGGGATTGTAGTGGAAAATTTAGTTTTGCTTAGTATGAGACCAAAACAAACAAAGAGACTTTTAAGTTTTGGGGGGAAACCAACCCTAAACAAGTCCAAAAAGAGCCTTGGTAGGAGCTGAACCAAAAAGCCTTGGTAGGAGCTGAACCAAAGCACAGAGGGCAGTTATAGTGAATCTCTTCAGCTGAGCAGAGTAATCAGGTATGATGTGGTTCGAACCAGAGGGCTCTAGTTGATGAGATCTTAGAAGGTGGCACACATCTGGTGGATCTCTTGGTTTCTTGACCTGGTGTGTAAACAAAAATTATTTTAGTAACATTTTAAATTGAAATATGATGTAAATTAACGTCTATCCTTTCAGCTTTCACTTATTCCAGATGAATTTCTGAACCTGATGCCATGCTAGAGCAACAATAAAAAGAAAAGTATTTTTAATACCTTATAGTAGCTGCCAGTAATAACACTGGCTTAAAATGGAGCCAACAAATACTGAAATTTGAACAATTTGTGAAGTCAGTAGAAAATGTGTAACCACATACTCAGGCAAATAGGCTTTTCTTATATAATAATCACCCTACTCTTATAAAAAGCAGATGCAATTTCAAAGCAATAGAAAATGTGTGCTGCAAATAGGAATACTCATCATCATCTGCTCCAGAGTCCATAGCTTTGTGTTTACTGTCTTCTCCTTTCTCTCAGATTGTTTTCTGGTCCCTCTCTTGCCCCCCATCGAAGGTGCACACCACCCACCACGATCATGCTCCATTAAGCTCTTGTGCTAAACAAAAAAAAGTTCTACAGAGCTTTCATTTATCAAGCTTCCCCCAAAGTGCTTTATGCATTTCATCAGGGATTTGCAAAACTATTCACAGCTTCGGAAGCACAGCGCTGGAGCACCATGATCGATGGGGGAGCAATTCAATAACCCAAGCTATAGAGCAATCCTGGGTAGTGGTTTGGGGCAGGAAGTGAGCAAGCAGAAGATAATGATCTGAGGTAGTTGATTAGATTCTAGTTTAAAATGGGTTGGGATTTTTAAGTGCTCCTGGCAGTCGGAGCCTCATTTTTAAGTCTCCTTCAGAAAATGATGGTTTTGAGAAAAATGCGATTTAACTTGTTGCTGAGGACTGAGTCAGGCTCGTCCCACACACGTATTTTTACCTTGCAAGGAGAGGTGAAGTGCAAAAATATTTCATTATCACAAAATATCAGAGTTATTTCTATACACTGATTTTATAAAGAAGGTGTTCTACTGATGGGAAGTGATAAGTTCACATCTAAAGTCATGGACAGGATGGAGAGTACAGCTTCAGGGCAGGGTAGTGCTCTGTAAACAATGACACTTTGTTACCTGGACTTACTTTAGTGCTCTCCATCCAAACACAGTCACAGCTTACCACTGCTTATCTTAGCTATCCTATTCATTAGAATGGAAATGCCTTCCTAGGCAACATTTCCCTTTCTCTGCATCAGAGCCAGAGGTGGTGTAGCGTGGTGTGACCTTTCAGTCATGGAATAAGAAGAGTTTGCTCCTGCAAACAGCCCAGGAGTGTGTCAGCCTGCTCTCCTTTATTCTGCACGGGGGATGTTTGGAAAGCTGCCGCCTCCCCTCAGCTGGGTATTCTCATTGCTTAGCACATTCCCTGCAGCCCCTGACAAGAACGTTACTGTGGGAACAGGGGAATGTCCAAAGCACACGATGTTCTGGCAAATCCCAGCTGGCAGGCAGCCCTCTGGGGTCACAGCTGGCCAGATGTGACGTGGGCTGCTCTAAATCAGACCATTGGTGAACTTGAAGGACCAAGAAATTTTTTGCTGCACCCATTTACCCCCAGCAGATACTGGGGCAGTGGAGGTTGGAGGCTAACGTAGTGATCCTTAGCAGTTCTGAGTTGGAACATTGGTCACTAGTTTCCATGAAGAATTAAATGGTTTATTGATATGAGAAGCTGTACAAGAGCATGTTCTCTTGTACATGAGAGAGACAATTATGGCTACTTCAAGCATTCACTTAACCCACAGTTTCTATCACAAAACCAAGGGGCTAACAGTGTTTAGTTTTATTTAACTGATAGTTAAATGAGACTTTCCTTGTGGCTAGCCATAAATAATGATGAAGTCACTATAATTAAAAGTTGATTTATTTCTGAATCTCCTAACCAGGACTGGGGCTCTGTTGTGCTAGGTTATTTGTAAACATGGAATAGAAAAAAAAGTTCTTTCTGAGCATTTAGTGGCTAAAAGGGACAAGATGTGACATGGACAAAGAACCAAACAAAAAGTGAAATAACTAAGTGAATGTAATCAGATGAAGGAGATGATCCACACAGCCCTATGTTAATAGCCTTTGACATGATTTTAGGTGAAATTCTAATTGCTATGAACAATCTGTAACTGTTTCTTAAAATGACTCTACATTGTATTTAAGCAAAATAATATTGGAATGAAGACTGCAGAATTTTATCAAAGCTCCTTCATTGCAATTTGTTAATTCTTATGCAGGCAATATTTGCCTTCTGTTCTAAAGCCTGTTTTGCTATTTAATATCTCATTAGAGCCATGATTTTAAATGTCTTTTCACTTTCTCTGAGTTGTTTAGTTAGTTGTGTTCTAATCACAGCCCTAGTCAAGTGGTGAAGAATAAATAACAGGTAACAATGATGAATGGAGTATCACAGAAAATAGGTGTCTGAGCTTCTGCTGAAACCAAGGAGCAGATTCCTATGGACCACAGAGAAAACAAATGGAGAAGTAATCTTTCAGTTCAAGTTGCAAGCTTTATGAAAAATTAGGCTGTATGATTCAACCCACACAAACTCTCAGCCATGAGGCACAATGGCACTACAATTTTTAGACCTGGAAGGGTTATTAGTTGAAAAGCAGTTTTATTTGAGAATAATAGAGCTGTGGTTTTGATGTTATTGATGACAGCAATTTAAGAATTGCTGGGTGGTATTAAGGAGAAAATAAATTATGACAGAGTATAAGTGTGTGAGTATAAGTTATGAGGCATAACTGTATGGCATAGTACCTAACAGTGCCCTTTGACAGTGAATTATACATTGCTTTTTTAACTTATTGCCTAAAAGTACTGCAGCAGTTCTCTGACAATAATTTTATATGATAAAAGAACAAGGACAGAAAGAAAGGAAAAAAGACACTGTGTCCTGTGGTCTTCTGCACAGTCTAAGAGTGTTGCTTATTTACAGCATATCATGCTACTTATTTTGTATGTTGATGAGTTTGACTTTCATACACAGCAAGAACTTTGTCTGGATTGCAAACATAGCTCTATTTGCATTCTTCTAACTGCTTGCAAGAGATGAGATTTAATACTCAACTGCTTTTTCCTTCCTGAGCAATCTCTCTGAAACACATTTATTTCTAGCTGGGAGACAGAGTGTTTTCCCTCTGTATTTATTAAGTATGCAAGACTGTTGAAGATCAGTTTGACAGAAAACAGAATTTATATGTAACTGACTTGTTTTCAGCCTGAAGACTGCACCAACACTAGGAGAGAAGTTAAGCATTCACCAAAGGCTTTTTGACAAGTGGAAGAAAACTAGTTGTATCAGCAAGGACATTAAAGACAAAGATATGAAGTGATGGACACTTGGAAATTCTTGATGAAATGAACAAATAAATTTAATATTTTGATGGTGTATGAAGAAAGCAAGAGGCAGACTTTAGGCACATACATTTGACGTAGCTTGGCCACAGGGAAAATCACTCCTAGGAAGAAGTGAAGGACACAGAAACTTGATAGAGATAATAGATTATGCTGAATGTACAGCTCCCCACACTGAGGAAGTCCATCCAGTAAGTGGTTTTAGACAGCCAAAGGCAAATCTGTAATGGGGCTGTAGATGGGAGAGAAAATGGAGATGAAATGGAGAGATTAAAATAGGTACTGAAAATGAGAGAAAAGGAATAGGCAGAGGATGAAGCCCTGGGGTCCTTTGTTGAAAGTAGAAAAGAAAGGAGAGATGTTGAGTAAGGTATTGAATGCCTAATAAAAAGGCAAAGAAAGGAGGAGAAGCATGATGAAGAGTTTGTAAAAGCAGATGAAATTCGAAGGACAGCAAAATCAGAGCAAGAACATCTGGATTCAGGTAGGAGGTGTGCTTCACTGTATCTGGAAGGACATAATTTCAAGGGAGAAGCCAGAATGGACTGAGTGAAGGGTGAGGTCAGTGGGGAAGAATTTAGTATGACTGTTCATGGCAGCTGTTGAAAAGGCAGGATAAAAAGATGGAAGCCAGAGGGTTTTTTGTGCCTTTTTTTCTTCATGCTTCTGTCAAAAGTGTGAGCAAGCTGATGGCAGCGAGAGGTCAAGGGAAACAAGGAGACTAACAGGACAGCAGGGAGGATGGAATGGGTCACTGATAGCAGGAGTTAGAGAGGCAGTAACAAGTTACTGCTGCAGAGTGAAGGAGGAATAAATTCAATATTAATTGTCTCCCCTTCAGATGTGCTCTCATTTCTGTAATGACTTTGCCTTACAGTGCTGCTAAGAACCTGCTGGCTTCCTGATGTCACAGACAAGCCTATGCACAGGCCACAGGCTCCTCTGCTGTTAGCATACAATGCAGACTGTGTTCTAGCAGTGTGTCCAATACTCATGTTCAAGGAAGGCTCTGCTTTTTATTTTCAAGGAGTTGGGCTTTCAAGGCTTTGGACTGAGTGCCAAAAACAATTCATCAGGAACGCTTTACAACTCAGCAATACAAAACCTTTTAGGATACAGATCACCCACAAGACAGAGTTTGGGGAGGAAATATGTGAAGCACTGGTTGACCTCTGCATGATTAATGGTTTTTAACACATTGAACTCTGTTGCTTGCAATGTGAATTTTACACTGGCTCGCCCATGGTTGTTTATTTTTATTTTTGAAGGGGAGGGAACCTCCATTTGTGAAACTTTCATTCATATCAAAGTTAATGACAGTCCATGTATAACAGCAAAATATTTATATAGAGAGACAACTGTCCCAGCTGATTCTACCTCTCCTCAGCAGTTTGTTCCTTTCAAAGGCAGCCTTTAAAAATTACAGACCTAGCAGTGTTTGTGTCAATCATCTCTGTCATGAAAGGATCGTTTATGGGATATGAAGCTCATTTACTGAACTAGAGCACTGAATGAGATCTCTTCTACAACTATAAAGCCACACAGGTCCAGCTCCTTGGGTTAAGAATATCCTGAGTTGGAAGGGACCTCCAAGGATCATCGAGTCCAAATCCTGTCTCTACACATTGAGCCATGTATCTAAGAGCATTGTCCAAATGCTTCATTCATATGGGCACCTCTGGGACCTTGACCACTTTCCTGGAGAGCTTGTTCCAGCACTTCACCACTCTCTCAGTGAAGAACTTTTTCCTAAAGAAGTAGTAGTATTTTTTCTTCCCTGTGCTAGCACAGCCCAAGTAATGGAAAGTAGGCCTGATTAGGTCAGTGGGACTCATAGAGCTCCTTATTTATACCTCAGAAAATGAACAAGAGTTATTAAAATTGTACATCTAGTGCACCCAGCCCTAGCCAATCAACTGGACCCTGGCACTAAGTGCCCCATCCAGACTTTTCCGGAACACCTCCAGGGATGGCAACTCCACCACCTCCCTGGACAGCCCATTCCAATGCCAATCACTCTCTCTGTGAAGAACTTCCTCCTAATATCCAGCCTAGACCTCCCCTGGCACCACTTGAGACTGTGTCCCCTCATTCTGTTGCTGGGTGTGTGGGAGAAGATGTCTAAAGAAAACGTGGAGGGTGCCCATGGACACAGAAGGAACTGGTGAGAAATGTAAATTTTGGCAGGCAAAGAAGATAACGGAGGTGCTGAAATGAAAGGTCATGTTTCAGATGAGGTAATTGCCTTGTGATGTCAGTGTGCAATGGAATGGTTTTGGGAGGGGTAGAGGGAGAAGCATAGTGAATATCTTGAGGCTCATTTCAGAAGTCAGCAGCTGCCTAAGACAAGTCATTGCTGTACTGAGCTCTGACATGAATCAAATATCTAGGTTCTGGTGAATGACAGTTACAGGTCATTAGATGTATTCTGTTCACTCATTTATCATTGGAAAACAATAGAACAGAATGGAAAGCAAATGAGCTTCTTTAAAAAAAAAACACATTTATTTTGAGTAGTGCAATTTAGGAAAATAGATATTTATTTTCCTATTTAACCAATTTCCAAACAAAAGTTTGTTCTTCTCTTTTTTCTTAGTTTTTATTTTTTTTTCCTTTTTGTTTCCAAAGCAAAGCTGGTTTGTTTTGAAACGTTAGATGAGTTGTGAGGGGAGGGAAATCCATAGATCTAACAGGTGAAACAGCAAACAAGATGAAGCATTCAATTGATCACTGCTGTTATTTATTTGTTAATGTTGCATATGCCATGGATTTTCATCCTATTTTGGAGTGACTGGCTGTTTTGTTGTGCATAGGCAACACTGACATCAGTGACAATTTAATGAGGACCTGTTTTATCTGTGCTCAGAGCTTCTGAGTGTGTATACATTTGCTGCTTTTTGAGGAAAAGTGAATGAAAAGTTAAACTCTCTTTGAGTTGGGTGCTGCAAAAGGGATATAGATGTGAGAGCTGTTATAGGTGAATGGACGTTTTGATATCCAGAACATCCTTTGGGTTTTCACAGTATCACAGTATCACAGTATAGCAAGGTTGGAAGAGACCTCAAAGATCATCAAGTCCAACCCACTACCACAGACCTCAAGACTAGACCATGGCACCAAGTGCCACGTCCAACCCTGCCTTGAACACCTCCAGGGACGGTGACTCCACCACCTCCCTGGGCAGCCCATTCCAGTGGGGAATGACTCTCTCAGTGAAGAACTTTCTCCTCACCTCCAGCCTAAACTTCCCCTGGCCCAGCTTGAGACTGTGTCCTCTTGTTCTGATGCTGGTTGCCTGAGAGAAGAAAGCAACCTCCTGCTGGCCACAACCACCCTTCAGGTAGTTGTAGACAGCAGTTTTGTTAAAGCCATCAGAATATGTAGGACTGTAGTTTGATTTCTGGTGACCCAATGGAGGGTGGATATAGTGGCATAGTGCAGATAACCTATCTCTGGAGTTAACAGAATGCCATAGTGTCACCTGATACAAATCCTGTCTACTTCTGATTCAAACGTGCCACTGAAGCAATAGTAAGAGCAATGCTGTGTGTCTGTTTCCCTCCTTCCCTCTGTGTTTCATAGCCTGAGGTCACCTACATTCAGAGTTTGGCTACTGCTGAGCCCCTGCACAAAGGGTAGGTTACTGGTTCATGCCAGACTCATGGGTGTTAAGCAAAAGGTGTTTCTTCCAACAGTCTGATCACTGACCATAAAATCTCATGGTAGCAGATGTCAGCCCTGGTTTGCAGCCATAATTTCTCCAGAAATACTGAGCTTTCTTTCCTTCTAAGTCTCCCATCTTAAGGTTAATCACTAACTATTAATTCAAAATGAAACTCTGGCCCACTATGTCTGCTTCTGGAAAAAGGAAGGAAAAAAAGGAAAAGAACTGAAACCTCAAATAGAGGATTCACTTCCATTATTGAATTTTATAAGGTGATATGTGGGATATAAAAGTCTGTATTGGGATCACACACTTTTGTTTCTGCTCTCTCTCATCTGGAATGAGCTTGGACTATCTATGTTATGGTTTGGACTGGAGACAGTTTTCCCCTTTCTTTAAATTGGTGACTACAGGATGTGGCAGTTCTGATTATGCTGAAAATTGCTGTAATTGTTATCAGGCAATAAACATTCAATATATTTTGGTAAGATGTAGAGCTTAGTGGAAGTTTTCCAGTACTTGAGAAAATAACTGGAAGAAAAATGGTAAGGATACAAGCTGGATTTGGACTTTGAGTGCTGAGAAACTTGGCCTGCCTCGTTCTGTTAAGAAACTGAGGATTACTTTAACACTCACAGCAACGTAAGACATGTTCTCAGCTACGAATGAACGTGGATGTCTTTCTCATATAATAACACATTGTAAGCAGTGCAGGAATGCATACCTGTCACAAGCACAACTGCTGTACAGAAAACAGAACAGGGACGTGAATGAAATGTTCTTACAAAGGACAATTTTCCTCTCCTCTCCTCTCGTAGGCCATATATGGGCAACTTCTACAAAATGAGCCTTCAGGAAAACCTCTGTATTCTGCATTCACCTTTAAAGCAACCAGAAGATAATGCTTGTGTAATTTAGGTGAAAGCTCTTATTTATTACCCTGAAATTACAGGCCTTGTTAAAGTACTCCACGTGTGTAGATGGGAGTGAAGATTCTTAAGTTGTTAACATTTGATCTCCTCTGATAATTAATCAGATCCAGAATGTAGCTTAAATGAGTATGTTTATAGAGTATTGTCTAAGAGTTTCACTTACAGTCATGCTTTGAGACTGTCTGCATTGAAGGAAACTAAATATAGGTGCACTCTTTTTTCCTTTTGATAAAACACATTTCCACCGGATATTCCCTCTTACTTTATTTTAAGAATTGATGATTTTAGAAAAGGCAAAACTAATTCAGAAATCCTGTAAGCATTTTATCAGCCCAGTAACGCCCATAACTCACTCACTTGAAACATTACAGGATGGGAATTAGGTTCTTGGATTAAAAAGCTCCCTTTTAAAATAAACAGGAGGAAACATAAGGGAGAGACAGAAGTGTGTAACTTGTTTAACATTTAACAAGCCTCTTGATCTGTTTTCTGGACCAGTTGCCATGCTTTTGAAGATAAAAGCAATTACACTTGGTGCGGGGGTGGTTTTCATGCGCTGGGAGCTGAGAGCATTTCAGTTCTTTACAGCAGCGGGGATGTGAATGCTTGGCTCTGCCACGAGGGTGATTTTCTGACCATTTTTCTCAGTACATCTGGGAGAAATCCAGACCTCACTGAAATCAGCGAGACTTTGCTCATTGCCTTTTAACAGGGCCAGGATTTTGCCTGTGAATGTTCAAGATTTCAGTCACTGGCCAGCTCCAGCGCAGCTATATTTAAGCTTTTCTTTTTTTTTAACTACTGCAAGTTGCCTCATCCTGGCCCTAAACCACAAAATGACTCCCAAGAAATTTTCTTTCTGGAAAGTACATTGTTGATGATCTTAGCATGGACTCTTGTTAGCACACCAGCAGTTTGATGAAAGATCAGAGGCCCACTAATAAAGTTTGAACATTTGGTGGGCAATGGATTATATTAGGCTGAGTTGGGTCAAAGCGCTGTATTGTAAACCTTGGCCAGCCAGTGGGAGGCTTCTGCCTGGGATCCTAATGTTAAACAGAGGACCTTGGCCCATATTGGCATCTCTGGCAACACTGTAACAAAAGTAACAGTGATAAAGAGTCATCCAAGAGAGATTTGTAATACGTGGGTGTCTAACAGAATGAGAGTTTGTATCACCACTGCAGAGAGAGAGATACACAACTGATGCAAACGCATTCACCTTGATCCTCTGACATGCTTGTCTCTGAAATAGTTTGAGGAAAACAATGTACAGAAATCAGTTTGAAATGTAGAAACTTAAATGTGTTTTTCAAAGTGAAAAGTTATTGCAGACCAGGATCTTGAAGTCATTGATGTCTATTTTGTATCTGAGAAAATGAAGCTGGAACCCAGAGTAATCTATCTACTTGTAAGCAAAACTAAAGAGGTGATTCAGTGTTCCTGTGCATTGTTTGTGTCTAATTTCTGGGCTCTGTTTTCCGGAAGGGGCAGCACTCCTGCCAATATCTTGTCCCTGTTCAGTTTGCATTTCCTTTACTTACCACTGGGCTGCTGTCTTTCCAGGTCTGGAGTGCTTAGATTACTTTCTCTGAATTGCTTTAAGGAAAACTGGGGCTGAATGAAAAGTGAATTTCATAAATCCTTCCTCTGTGATACATCATCGGTGGAAGAGGAAGTTGTCTTCCAAGACAACTGAAACATCATAATTCATCACAATGTTTTATTCAGATTACCTTCTTAATACAGTTATAAATCAGTTGCACAGTCATCTGATGGGTGCATATTAGAGGAATATTTCCCAGAAGTTTCCACTAGTCACAATATGTTCCATACTTTTGCCAAGTTATGTAAAATCCTGAGACTGGTTGTGATCTCCTTTTGCTATCTGCACAGTTCCTGGAGAGCGTAAAGAAATAGGTGGTGGTTTGCAGTCTTTCTGATAATATGAGAGAGTTGAGAAGGCAGTTTTAAGTTGTACTGAGTACAGAACAAAGTAAAATACATTGAAAGTTTTGTTTTGTTTTGTTTTGTTTTTATGGGGAGGGTTGGGCTTTTTGGGCAGATTAGAGCTCTAGAGTGGGTGATATCTAATCTATGATTCTCAGTCACTTTGAGATAAACAGAGGTTTAGAGTTCTGAATATTCTGTGTGTATGAAATTGCAGGTTTAAAATGCAAGCCTTCAAGAAGACATGCAACTGAACCCTACTAGCTTCCTCTCAAAATTGGTAAGTTGTGTTTTGAATTAAGCATACTCAGGCAATTTGTTTCTGCAGAGATCGCTCTGCTCTTCACTTTGTGTTGCCAGGTTGCTGCTCTGCATTTCAAGTGCAGTAAACAGAAATGTTATTTTTGCTTTCTTAGTCTCTGTGCAGCTTACCAGCCTGCTGCATGTTAGCCACACAAGTAACTCTGGCAGGTCAAAGGGAAAGTTGGCAGCTTTACACCTAGGGCACCTCTCTGCAAACAGTGTAGGCTATTCCCATCTTTTTCCTGGATGCCACTGGAGTTTCCAGGTCCTTGTGACTCCTGTGGCTTTTTAGAATCATAGAATGGTAAGGTTGGAAGGGACCTCAAAGATCATCCAGTTCCAACCCCCTGCCATAGGCAGGGTCACCTCCCACTAGTACAGGTCACTCAAGGCCTCATCCAACCTGGCCTTGAACACCTCCTTTGTTGACTCTCTGCCTGTGACTTGGTCTTCTTGGTTCCTCTCTTCTTTTATCTTGAAGAAGCATTTTGAGGGAAGCCAAAGGGCTGCTTGTGAGTGGACAGCCTCTTTCAGATAAAGGAGCTAATGGTTTGAAGTGGCTCCAGGAGGGGTTTGCTGGAGCTAGGAAAATCTAGATCGTCCAGACTGGCTCTGCTTTCCTTTCACCTCCTCATGTGAGTAATGCAAGTTGTTTACTTCTTCATCCCTGCCCTTGCAGAGACCAACTAGGCATTTGTTTCTCTTCTTACCTCCTCCTCTCCTAGGTCTCTCTTTGTTCCTTGGAGAAAGTGGGAAGAGACAAGGGAAGAGGAAAAACTGCAAGGAAAAACACTTCCACTCCTTTTCCTCGCTGGATCACAAGCCAGCAGGGGCAGAACCAGATGAACTGCCTGAGTATGGGAAAGAGCAGGTCACTGTGACATGCACAGTAAACATCTCCTCAGCTATGGCATCAGCCTGACCCAGGACCTCTGCTTCTTCCACACCCTGAGCAGTGACATCTCCTTTGCTGTCGGGGTGCATTCCTTCGGTACTGTCTGTGTGTTTCCATGCAGTACCCTACCAGAGATTTCAGCCGGGATTGATTTTAGAATGAATTGGAACCTCAACTTCCTTTTCCTTTCAATGGTTCTCTAGTAATTTCATCCTTCTGTTTTTAACTTTCTGAGTAATCACTGGAATAGATGTTTATTTGATAATTTGCAGTTTGAAGAGGAGTTTGAAAACAAATTAATCTCATTAAATGGCAAGACACTATGTAATCGTCTCAGGCATTCCGAGTTTCCTCTCAATATTTTACAGTCTTTTTACTATTTATTTTGTATCTCTTTTCTTGAAAGTGTTTATTTTGGGAAGGTCAAACCAAATTTCTCCCTATGCCTCTCATCAGCTGTAAGATGAATGCATAGAGTTGGAATAAGTTCCATTGAAGGTCTCATGTAGAATAAACAAAGTCCTGACTGAAGGCTTGACTCATGATAGATCTTTAATGGCTATTGTCATGAAAAAGTAGTTAACATATTCTCCACCAAAAGAAAAAAAAAAAAAGGGTGTAGTGGAGTCAGCAAGATATCAAAATAGGGGCAGCTAAGAGAGGCATTCGAAGGGCAAGGCTGATAGAAGAGAGGGATTTGAAGGGCAAGGCTGATAGAAGAGGGATTTGAAGGGCAAGGCTGACATAAGAGAGGCATTCGAAGGACAAGGCTGATATGGAGCTGATGGGCATTGGAGAGAACACCACCAGCAGCTGTGTGCTCATTAAAGAGGGCAATGCAAGTGTGCTGGCGAGGTCAAGCATGTCATGGGGAACTTTGGGTATTATGGGTCAAGTTCTTCAGATGGAATCAGCCTACAGCAGTGGGTGTTACAAGAGGGTGTCGTAAGTGTTCAGTCACCGCTTTAGCTTTTCTAGGTTGCATCATGCTACCCTGCAGTAAAGCAATTTTGCCTCAGATGTTCCCGCACTCTGTGGGGAATCTCGAGGGGTTACTTTGGGAAGGGACGTTTGGTATTTCTCTAGACGGAGCTAGAGAGCAGGGAGATGCCTGTGAAATTACTGCACATCCTTAAACAAAGCAGATCTGTTCCCGCTGCCTTGTCTACTGGTGTGACAGTTAGCGTAACGCTTGGCAGTCAAGAGGCGCAGCATGCTGCTCTTGTCATCATGTGGTGGGGCAGGGAAACTGCTGACATGGAAAAGTGCAGACAAAATCAAGCAAAATGATTCATGGCTTGGAAGGCTCTGTGTCCTGGGGAAAGATTAATCAAAACTGGCCCAGAGAGCTCAGGGATAATAATATGCATGTATATTATAGTTACTGGGTGATAGAAAAATATCTTTGGATGAGTCGGGCCAGACTCACAGATGCTGTTTTAGGAGGTGCATTTATTATTCTTTGCTGTTAAGAAAGGTCTCTCTTGTAAAAATCTAATCTCTCTGTGAGTGAGGGGCTAGGAAACCTGCACTGTTTAGCTTACAGACCCATGGCATTCACAAACAGCCTTAAGGAGGTCTGAGTGGAAAGTCCAAGAAAATTACACTTCCAGGCCATTGCTTAGTGAAGGAAAGATGCTATGAGAGCTATGGGACAAGCTTATCAAAAGGAAATAAAACACTTTGGTCCATGAAGAGTTGAAATATCTGAGAGTGGTTCAAGCTGTGACCTCATTCTCTGTGGCAGTAAAAAGTTAGAATTCTCATTTTCAGAAGGTGTGTATCGATTTCAGTGTAGACCTAATTACCTTTGAGATGAAGAAGACAGTGATTAGAATGGTCTCAGAGATTTAGAACTAGTTGCAAGAATAAGAGAAAAAACATCCTGTTGACTCACAGGAAAATATACACAGATGACCTGTGAGAAGGGAATGTTTTAGACCAAATTTCTAAGGGAGTGTATCTAATGAAATCATTCACTGAGTGTAATTAGAGAATCTTTATCCAAAGAAACTTCTGAACTCATGGCCATTTTAAGCTAAATTTAAGCGTCACTGTTCTCTCAAAATGACAAAGTTCCTGTTTATTGTGTGAAAATTTGAGCTGGAGAAGACTGCAACACTTACGGATGGAAAAGTTTCAGCACACACATCACAGCCAGGCAAGAGGCATGCACTGTTTGGAAACAAGTGTGTGTTGCCTCTTTCTTGACCTGAAACTGATGGATATGAGGGGGATGAAGGGGGAAATGTGGATTGCAGGGAGGGGAATTTATCAAAGGAGCACAAAAAAGGGGCTTGGGCTGTTGCAGTATGGAGGGGAGAAAGATGTAAGGCACAAATCTGTAGGAAAGTAGGCTTTATTAGAGCCCACTGCTTTTGGAACAACTTGTTTAAACTTCCCTTGTAGGTAATTAAGTTTCTAATGGTACTGTGAGATAGGCCACCTGCAGAACCCTTGGGCAGGGGGATTCACAAGCATGTATGGTTCAAAATAGGGCCTCGTGGAAAACTAGGCAAAATGTGTTAGAATAATATTTACATTCAGTAGCATTAAGTACATCTGTTTGTTATTAGTGGGAGGCTGAACTGGCTAAGAATCTTCCACAAGAGAGTGACCCAGCAGCAGAAGGCCAGGTACCTCTGACAGCTTTTCTACAGCTACCAATAGAACTGTTTTCCAAAGCATAAAAAGATTTCTCTCTCAACATCAATTTGAATAGCAAGGAGAGCAAATTTTGGTTACTGGGTTATGCAGATGTTTTAATTCTGTCCCTATAAATCTCTGCTTTTGTACTTATTTTCTCTGTCACTCCTGTGTTTACATGGGTGTGAAGTTTTCATACAAATTAAGGCTTTGCAGCTCTGCTGGAAATCAGAGCAAGACAAAGAGGATCAGCCTGTTTGAAAAATCAAGGGTAGCAGAAGACAGCCTCAAACCTAATAATTTTAAAATTCCCTGGAATGTTATTCAGTGGAAAAAATATTATTGCATTTCATTTGGTCAAATAAATATTATTGCATCTCACTTAATCAAGCAACAGCACAGAATGTGACATTTTAATTTGTGCAATTCAGTTTAGTACTCTTGATTGTAACTATAATGGCTGAAGATTGTGCACAAAACTGCTAACAAGGACTGCTGATTTCAATGTGGTTATGATGATTTAATCTACCTGGAAATGATGTTTACTTTCAAAGTAGAAAAGCTATGGCACAGCTAAGAACAGAGCCTAAATCTTTCAATCCTATGTCTTAGACATATATATGTGTATGCAAAAAAGAGTATCATGGAGATGAGCTGCTCTTGTTTAGGACTTAATCCACTGACCTGGAATTCAGGCTATTAGGTCAAATTTCCTGTTCCATTATGGGTTTGTTCAAATTTAGTAGCCATCCCTCTAACTTGTAAGTGTTACATGTTTGTTATCTATATGTTTTTATCTTTCCTATTTAAATCTGTAAGAACCTGAAGGGCAAGGAAGAAGACATTGAATATATGTGTCCCTATAGATGACGCACAGCACATAAAACCCTAGTGACCCTTCATCTTTGCTGAGCAACTCTTTCTAATATGAACTATCCACAAGTTGCAGAGAGATCTCTAACTCTGAAAGCCGTTATTGCAAACTCTTCTTTAACCACAGATAATTGTTCTCTTTCCTCTAAATTATTAAAAATCTCTCCATTCAGCTCCTTTTCAGGGTTCCCTTAGCTGTCCTTCTAGATTCACACTCACTGCCTTGCTTTCTTGCCTAGTGCCTGCTGTCTCCAATCACTGACCGTTTGTGGTGACTGCTGTTTCCTGGCCAGTCTACCTCTTAAGTGATGTTCAAGGTATGAACATGCTTAGACATTATGTTACCCTTTTGTTCACACCTGTAAATTCTTGTGCTGTACACTCTTTGGGATGAAGGATCCCACAGCATATGGAAAGCCAATTGAGAGAGCTCAGTTCTGCTACCCAACCACAGACAGTCATCCTATTAGAATTCCCTATGGCAGTGTGAGGCAGCTCCATGGGACTGGCAGGCATCATACAGGGGCATAAAGGGACTTGTGTGTCCCTCTTGTAGGAGACCAGGGGATACCCAATGGTATCTCTGATGGCACTCAGTGCTGTTACTTGCTTACCTCGTATTGTACAAGCAGACATTTAGTAATTATGCAGCTTCCTACAGTTAAAATTTGCCTCATGGAAATCATTCCTGAAGAGAGGAAAAAAGCAAAAAGTCTTTTTTATTTGACCAAATCTGGAATAAATCCATCTCAGTTATGCTGAAAGAAAAATGAGCACTGGGAAGTGAAACATCTCCAAGGAGAATTAACACAATAGAAACAGATGTAAAGAGCTGTGTGTTGAGGGCTTAGCAGCAGAAGTAACCACCTTATCGTTGAGACTCGGAGTGTTGTTTTGTGGTTTAGGAAAAGCAAGTAGGTATGACCAAAATGACTGTCCTTTGGGAAGATGGAGTCAAAGGGCACATGCTTGAGAGCCACAAATATGAGCTATTCAGAAAACAAACATAGAGCTTGAAACTAAAATGTACAGGTGAGTGAAAAGGTGACCCTGTGAAAAGCACAAATGAAGCAAAGGAAGGCGATGAGGTGTGTTTGAAACAGTGGCCCCATCTCCTGTGTAAGTGCCCCAGATGAAGAGCAGTACTGGGGCTGGGATCCTCCAAACCCCTCCAGTCTGCATGAGGCCTTGGGACACAGCTGCTCATTTAATGACTAGTAATGTGGGTGGGTAATGTGTTAAAAATGTGCTGGTTTCTGAAGCTGTGCTATTTAAACAGTGCAGAATGGCAAGGCTTTGAAACAAATCTTAACATTTTATAAGCTGTGTAGCTGCCTGAAAAAAAAAAAAAAAGGGGAGGCAAATATTCATTCAAAAATGGGAGACCACCTACTTAAAATATAACCCTGCAAAGTAAGAGAAGCATTTCTTAAATAAACTCAAATACAAGCAGTGAATAACCCTTTTGCTTCTATAAATTTGTGTGTAGGGTTTCTAGTGAAAGCCATTTGGTTTCAGAAAGGTATGGACCTGGTTCTTTTTCTTACTGACTCCTATGGTACAAAATAGGTAACTCATCAATCAACAACTTACAATCAACAAAGTAGGTAACTCATCAATCAATGACTTACAATCCTCTGTCTTCCTACCAGTGAAGGTTTTCTCCTTTGATAATGTGCTTTCTGATATCAGCTCTAGGCAGTGTTGCCCCCTTTTCTCCCATAAATCTTTTTCATGTTCATAAATAAGAGCTGATGGTTCTACTGAAATAATTATTTTTCAAACCAAATTTTATGTAAGTAATGTGAACTGGGTCCCACTCAGACCTACCAGGCCTGTGCCAGTGTTCTTGCTTTTCAGTGTGCTAATTTCCCTTCCTTCCTTCCTTCCTTCCTTCCTTCCTTCCTTCCTTCCCTCCTTCCTTCCTTCCTTCCTTCCTTCCTTCCTTCCTCCCTCCCTCCCTCTCTCCCTCCCTCCCTCTCTCTCTCCCTCCCTCTCTCCCTCTCTCTCTCTCTCCCTCCTTCTGAGTTCCTTCCCAGTTCCTTCCTTCCTTCTCCCCCCCCCAGTTACAATTATTTTGATGAGTCTCATTTTGTTATGTGTGGTCACTTGCCTTTTACAACCCCCTTACTGGTTTCCACATGTTGCTAAAATGTGTTTGGATGAGGGGATTAAGTTACTGTTTCTAGCTGTGAGTTTGTTTGGTCACTTGGACACGTTCAGTGCGATGTGAGATCCTAAAGTCCATACAGAGCCTTCCAACTGGAGATTTTCTATTTTCTTTCTTCACTCTGGGGGACCTCACACAGACTTCCCCTGTGAGCCCTGCTGCAAGGAAATGCATGTAGCATCACTTTACTAGAGCAAAGTGAAATCTCTTCAACCCAGCTCCTGGTAACCACTGCCTTTAGGCTATTACTTGAGTTGCCTCCCTCCGGGGGTGAAAGAGAAAAACAGGTATCATGAGAGGTCTGTCAAAGCCTTCAGTGTCCATTGAAGGAAATGTTTCTTGAATAATTCCTGACAAAACTGGTTTGGTAAGTAAAGCCCATCATTGCTTTTGTTTGAGCTAAAACTGAGGAGCTGGGAGTTCATATAGGATGTTTAGCTATGAGTGAGTAAAAGAACTACAGTTTCCAGAAGGACTCTTTTGAAGGAATATTCCCTATTAGAATCATTTCCTACTAATTACAGCACTGCTTTGTGGCTGTAAGTGTTGCAGGCATTGATCAGGTCTTGTTTTAGTCAAATCAGTTTCCTTGTGAATGCTGTGACTTAGATTCTGCTCTTCCTTATAAACTTTTTGTTGATGCCTTTGTATGATTGCTTTTTGTACTTGAGCACGGTGGAGGACAATGACTTTTCTTGTGATTCTTAGCAGCTGCTGACAATAAGCAGGATTCAGCAAGGTTGTTTTTGTGCAAATAGAAGTATTTACCTTACAGAGTTCTGCATAATTGGCTTTGGGTGCAGCTTTGTGAGTGAGTCCTTATGGCAGAGATTAGCAATTCGTTTAACCTGCTTGATTATTTCAAGCCAAGTAAATATGCCTAAGCAGCACAGAACAGAGATGATGATTCTTTGGTCTTCCTTCCCAGTGGTGTTTTCCAAGGATTGTGCACCATGCCTCAAGCATCAAGAGTGTGGCCACATGCGGCAGTAGGACAGCTACCAGCACGGGCAAGTGTAGCATTATGCACAACGTGGAGCCATGCAAGTCTGTCCTTTCTAGCCTGTTTTCAACAGAATGGTTCTCTGCAGTATTCTACAGTTGTGTCCTTCCAATGCTCTTGAAGAACACACCAATTTATTTTTCATTATGTAGCAAAAATTGAACTCAGCACTTTCCCAAGACTTATGGTAATGGAATGAGGAAACTAAGGGAAAGAAGAGAAGATGCTATTTCTTTACAGATGCTGTATATGATGCAGCAATGAATGGATGCTAATGAAATGGAAACAGGTGAATTCAGTCTCTGCTCTTGAGTGGGAAAGCAGCTGAATATTTGTAGTAGTATTTTATCAGAAGATGTGGGCATGACCTGATGGCACATGCAGTGACTTCCTGAAAGCACTGGGCACCCAAATAACTGAGCAAGCATGTCATGAGCTGGAAGGTAACTTTCACATCTAGGACTGTGTATGTGCAGGCAATTACTTGTGTGAGTGTGCTGAGGAAAACAGAATGTAAAGTCTGCTAGGCAGCCAATAAACCTGAATTGTATCTTTCTGTTTCCCTCAGCCAGGAAGTCACCCAGCTATTTTTAGATCTGTGTCCATGTGCATAGTCAGACATAAGGCTCTTTCTTGAGGGGGAAAAAAGGACAGGAACAAAATTAAAAAATAATGAAATTTCCTATCTCTGTTTATCTCTTGGTGACTCTTTCTTTCTGTCAGAGGGTTTACAGGTTTTTCCAGCCTGAAGGCAAGAGGACAGGAGTTCTTTCCAGAAGTCCTGCACTAAAAGGGTGTCTATGTGGTAAGAAGTGAATCTTTTACTCAAGTGTGTTTACCACTGACCTGTAGTCCATCTCTTGGCAAGCTCCTGGGAAGCTTGCTAATATTTAGATACTAGAGGATGGTGATGACAGTAAGATGAGAGCAGTGTTGTCGTTACTCTCTGGAGTACTAGACCATTACAAAACATGGGTGTGTGAACTGTTCTCTGTCAGCTGCACTTTGCAAATGGGAAAAGGAAGATATAATATCTCTTGAAGGTTTTACGTGGAATCCACTTCTGTTTTTTCCTCCTGTTTGTCACCATAAAAGAAAGCTGAGCAGGTTATTTAAATCCCTAGACTTTAATTTGGGTGATTTAGGTTAATTTTCTAGCTCTAGTGCAGCTATAAGATGGGATTTTGTACAAGTTACTCAAAACTCAATCGTCCAGCAGTAACTATTTAACATGGATATTGTAAGGTAATGTCTAACTTGGACATTCCATAGCAGAAATGAGAATCTGTCTTCAAGAATTGCCTGAAATTATAAAGACAATGGCCTTTGGTGTCTAACATCCCTATGATGTCCTGTTGCTGGATGTATGCAATATCTTTATAGCAAACTAATAAACACAGGTGCTGATGAAGGGGAATATCAAAAAGATATGGAAGGGCCATGTGAAAACAGGAGAGGAAGGTGGTAGAAGAGTCTGAGAGAAAGGCAATAGGTAATAGAGATCTGGGCTGGTTGCTAAGTCTTTGATGTTCCTTCCTTGATTCTAATACTGTCGTTAGTCACCTTTGCTGGGCTTGTTCTGTCAAGGATCTGGAGTAGGAAAACACCCCATTAGCAGCTCACTTGGAGAGAGTTACAAAGCCACTCTCTACTCAGTCCCCATATTCCAATGACTGGCTGTAAATCTGGATAGTGCCATATAGAGCATTACACTATTGGGGATGCCAAGGGCATCTATTGACTCCTGTTCCTGAGGAACAGAATTTTAACAGAGCAATGATCCCAGAACTTAAGAAAAAAAACAGTTCTGGGCCCCTTAATTTAAGNCATTATAAATGGTTAGATAATCTGAAATATGCTAAAGTTGAAATAATGAAGACTTAGGAATTTTCTGGAGAAACACATTACATCAGGAAATTCCAGTTTTAGAAACAGAAGCTGTTTGTGAGAAGGATGCAGTTTAGCTAAGTCTCCTAATATGAATTTTCGAAGGACGTTTATGGAATTATTGAAATATTTTCCTGACCTTTCTGGAAGCAAATGAATGCCTTTTCCAGAAAACTTTTAAGATGAAATTTAATGTACCCTGTTTCTTAAAAATTCTCTTGATCTGAATTTCCGTTCTGTGGAAGAATAAGGCATATGTTCATTTTACAGTTTTCTTGAGGATTATTATCTAGGCATGCACTCACTTAAAAATGTGTAGTAAATGGGTGATCCCAGTTTAATAGGAATACACATTTGTGCCAGAGGTAAAACTCCTTAAATTCCAGCAAGGAACTTGGGCTGCTCATGGGATATGTGCTGTTGCACATTGCTGCATGCTGTAGAGTTTCTCTTTCAGTCTGGATTTGGAATCTACCATTTATGAGTAGCTCAGTAACCGAATAAATCCAGGAGATCTGAGATGTTTTCAGTATCCTTGGCCAGATGTAACTAAAAGATATGCATTTGTTAAGGAAGCCAAGTATCAATGTTTTTAAATGCAGATTGGTCATGTAGTTACTTAATATGTGTATTACTGATAGCAGTAAAGAACTTCCACAGATTTCTGTTCTTAGTGTAACATATATTAAAAAAATGAGCAAACTCTTTTGCCTCCTCTCTTGATGAGGGCTGTCAGGACCAGTCCAGCATTGGAAAACTGGTTGATGTTTCTGTTTAAGCAGCAAAGTAAATAAAACACAATCCCTGGAGAGGATACCTCTGCCATGTTCCTTTGGAAGGCTCCTAACTGGACAGAGGCACCCTCTGTCCATGCACAGACACACGTGGGGAGTTAATGCCGGCAGACTTTACAGCCACCTCTGCACAATAACAATAAATAATGAAATAAATGCAGGCCACTTTTGCTGGTTGGTTCTCAAAGCAGTCTACAGACCACTGAAACAGTAGCACATTGATTTTTTTTTTTTTTTTTCTCACCCTTGGAATACAGCAATCTTGTGTCAAAACATGGCTGCCAGTTAAAAGCACGTAGCGAAATGACACAGCGTTTAGGACAGGAATTAATATGCACAGTAAAACTTCAGGATGTTTTGAAGAATGCAAAATATAAGCAGTATTGAATATGAATTATGCCTTTTTTTTGATATATGTTTGTCATTGCTGTTCAACTTCAAAGCCAGAAGGGAATTTTGCAGAAAAATGGCTCTGTTCTCAATCTTCATTCACTTAGCCAAGGAACTTCTCATGCTCTTCTCTGGTTATCTTCTTTTTTTTTTTAGTTTTATCAATCTAACTGAATATCAGTGTCAAAGAAACAGTGGAACACCAAATACCACAGGGAACAATGATCCTCAGCTGTGCTTGAACAGCCTGTACCAAAGTCTGTGCTTTCAGAACTTAGCTGCTCTTGCTACCTAAACTAGGCTGATGACTGTCATCTGGGCATGTTTCTCTCTTGAGAGCATACTGTGCAACCTCTCTCTCCTAAACTGGTCTTGAATATGTGCCACAGATAGCATTGAACCCCTTTATAGATGCTACCACAAGCTGTCATCCCTTTTCCAGGAGCTTGGAGCTGTCACTTACAAGGCCTTAGTATTTCTTCTTTGAACCAAGCATATTTGTTTGCATTAGATCAGATTAAATGCAGGTGTTTGTCACTTGAAAATCCAGCTGTCTTTTGGTTCTTCCACATCCATATCCATCTCAATATTTCTTTTCAGTGAGGCCAGAGATGCAGTGATGATTTTCTTAGTTTCCCTTTCTCTTTTTCATGTGTGTATGTGTGCACATCCATCCCAATTAGTTTGCAGGAGGATGTCTCTCTCTTTTTCAAAGCCCTCTTGCCAATAGTAACTTAGAACTTTTCCTAAACTCTGAAATTCTACACTGGAAATTTGAATTTGAGTACTTTATGATTTGTAGCACCAAGTTGCCTCTCAGCACCACGTTTTCCACTGGCTTGTCACTTATTTATAAGAAACTGATAGGAAAAGGTTAATAAAACTGATTGTGTTTTTGTTTATCAAAAAGTAAGGGGATAAGCATGTTAAAGACTGAGCAGTTTGTTTGTTTGCTTGTTTGCTTTAACCTCATTCATATTTTCCCAGAGCCCTGAAAAATATTCTTGATAATGAATGCTCTATCACTGAACATTCACAAGTCAGACATTTTAGAGTCTTACCTCAGAAAAAAATTGTGAGATATTACTGATTTCCATTCCCAGCAGTTTAAAGATGCAGGGTCTGGGTGGTTTTTGTTTTTCCTTCATGGTAAGCTCTAATGATACACTGTTAGAGGAACTACTGTGTGTTCAGTAGTGAGGAATGAAGCTCTAAAGGTCTGGAAGTTTGGAAAAGTTCAGATGCCTCAAAATGCTTGGATTCCTCTCAAAAATTTTTCTTAGCTGTATAAATCTACCACCCAGCTGTCATCCTCTGAGGAATTAGCAGAAAAAAAAACCCCTCAAACATATTTATAAGACAAATCATTTGGCTGACGGAGAGAAATATGTTAGCAATATTTTTTTGATTCACATTTGAAAGTAGAATATTTCTTCCATCGCAGGCAGAAGTCAGGGCTGCAAGTGGGCTCTTTCCAGCAAACTTACAAAAGCCTTTTTCTTTCTGCAGGCATTTAGCCACACCACCATGGGCTGTGATCTTGTCAGTTCTCATAAGCTACTAACACCAATGGTAACAAAATACTTTCCCTCGTTATAGGATGTACATTTCCATGAATTGGTTTGGTTCATCTCACAGATGAAGTGTCAAATCTCTCCTTTTTTTTTTCCCCCCCTCTTTCTTCTTCTTCTTCTTTTTTTTTTTTTCCTTATAAATTATGAAGGACAGTGGAAGAATGTTGAGCAGTTTTCTGACTACTAAAAGCTAGTTGTATGAGGAGAAGCCATTTCTCACAACTAACTCTGTAATAGCAAAACTTACTGGGCACAAACATAGCCTGGAGGGCTGGTGGCATCCTTCTCTCCTAGTGAGGTTAAGCTAATTAAACACAACAGGATCAAGCCCAAAATATATAAATGGTAACTCATAGTACAAAATTTACATCTTTTGAAATGCAGCCTGGTATCTGGGGTAACACAACAGAAAAGACAAACTAAATGTTGAAGTCCCTCTTCTTTCCTACATAGGCAATTATCATTCAGGTGGATTTAAAAGGGCTTTACAGTGTAGCTCATTTATACAGTGTGTTAATGTGTATTACCTCTCCCACCACTGAAAGCCAGCCACTTATGAACTGAAACATGGCATCAGTTCAACAGCATGTAACAGCAAACTGCAGCATGGCAGGCACTGAGAACAGCAAATATCTCCAGCTGAAAGAGCCCAGACAGTGGCAGGAGAGGGAATTTAAATTGTATAGTGTGTCTTTAGGTAGGACTTGCAACTTGATGTGACCTGTGGAAAAAATAACCTGGGGTTGTTAGTTCTAAGTGATGGGGATGAGCTAGATCCTGAGTCTTGCTTAGAAGATGACACTGTAAATGCTGTGGCACTCCCTGGCACTGTGTTGGTGTATCCTTGTTGACTCAAGCTTATAAATACGTTGCCAGCACTACTAGCAAGAGCAGCTGAATTTTCTTGTCTGCAGTAGACCCTGCACACATAAAAAAGAACTTAGCATCTGAGTTCTTCTGACAACCCTGTTTTAATTTGGTAATATTTCAATTGCTAATACTTCTTTGACTAGGTAGGTTATTAGAGAGATGCATTTGCTGCTCTGCAGCGACAGGACTCTCTTCCTGTGAAAGCAAAGCATTATGAATGCAAAAGGCTTTTCTTGCTAACACCGTTGAGAGGATGGAAGTTCTGGTGGGAAAACTTCCAATTGAAACTTTGGCTTCACTCAGCTGGAGTGGCACTGCCTCCATACTAACAGCATTGGGATTTTTTCATCCCCAACCCCCTCCTTTTTTTTTTTTTTAAAGAAAAAAAAGGAGAAAAAAAAGCAACCACAAACTTCCCTGTGTCACAGCTCTGTGCAAATATTTCCCATATGTCAGCTGGCTGATCCAGTAATCACTTAGGGCTGGAGTGTAAATTACACAAGCGGCAGCACGCACACAAATATCTGACTTGTGCCATTCTGTTATTTGGTGAGATTTAACTGTGGTGAATTGGACTGATTTTAAATGAAAAGCTTTATTTTAATAGCTGTATAGATTCAGTGCTAGAAGGACCATTATTCTGTCTCCCACATTACTCCCTGTCAAGGCAGAGTGTTCACTTGTGTTTTAATGGTGCCTTGCCTGCTGTTTGCTTCCTCCATTTGCTTTCATTTCTATCCAGTCTGCTGTCCTTGCTCCATGAACTGGATTCTTTGGGCAGGAACTCTCTTTTTTTTTTTCCCCTGAACATTTAGAATTTGTAAACAAATTAATTTATAGCCTGAGCTATTGTTTGTTTTATATTTGTAATGCTGCTCTTGAGCACCCAACTGTAATGTTTTGGACAGGGTAATAGCTTGAGAGTATTTTGATTGTAGGCAGTTCTTGGAGGCTTTAAATTAATCTTTTCCTTCAAGGTGGTAGGAGAGCACTCCTCAGCACAACACTGGTTGAGCATATGCTGGAAACCCTGGGAGGCAGGAGAAATATAATGGTGGGGAGGAGAGGGAGGGGCTTGGATTTCTGAGACTTTTTAAAAAGAAAAACTTTTCAGAAAGGAATGCTTTGAAGAGCCTTGGCTGCAGATTTCACTCTCTGCTCCTGTGTGCATGCCCGTGCACATAGGTTTTCTCTAGCCCCCCAACAGTGGCTGGGCTGCGTGGGGCTAAGAGGGTGGGTAGTGAGCTGGAGGGAGGCTGAGGCTGGCCCTGGGCTGCAGCGCAGGGAGCAGAGGACAACAAACTGTTAGTAGCAAGAACTCTTGCTAATGGAGCTCACAGCTCACCACTTACAGTGTTACTTTCTCTGCACCCACAAAGATTTGAAAGTATCTTTGCAGACACTTTTACCAACCACTCTTTACACTGCTTGTACCAGCTCTCATGCAAGCCTTGTGCCTGCTCCCTTTCCATCTTGCTTTCCTTTCCTTGATTTCATATTTTTACTGGGGTTTATGTACTACTTTTATTCTTACATTGCCTCCTTTATTTTAGTTTCTTTTTCTCCTGTCTCCTTCTACTCAACATTTTTTCTTTGTAGTAGGGTTGCAGGCATGGACATTCAATGCTGTTAAAAAATAGAATGGAAATGGTTTGCACATTGGAGCCTTATTAGACTTATTTGTCCTTGCTCCCCAGCTCATGCTCACCCTCTCTCTCACAGTGGTATTGGTCATAAAAGCATACATTTTGCCCTGAACAACACTGTGAATGAATGTAGTATGTCATGAGCAGATTCAGGCACAAGAATTGAAACACTTGTTGGGTTATGGCTGACAATAAATGTTTTGTAAATCTGACATTTGAGATTTATTGCTTAGCTGCTATATTTTTTTCTTCTTTCCTTCTTCTTTTTCCTCTTTCAGGAAATTAAAAAAAAAAAAAAAAGATGCAAGCTTTTTTTTCATGATTTTGGACAGTATTTTTACCTGACCATTTAAAAGAATCAGCTGTTAGAGGCAAGCTCTAGCCTTACCCTCAAGATTTAAGAGGGAAAATACCCAAACCCAAGAGGCAACTCAGTTGAATTTCCACGTAATTAGACCCATTTGGACACGAGCTGGCTGAGCACAGCCCTGACAAGAACACTCACCAGTGTGGACCTCGGCATGACATCACTTTTCTAAGTACACAGGTGCCTACAACCTTTCCTCCTCTGGGTGGCTGCCACAATCCAGAGAGTTAGTGGAACAGGTTTAGACAAGGATCACCTGAGCCAAGCTGGCTGATAGCAGTAGACAAGGCTTATTCTGTGCATCTGCCCAGAAAGTTTCTGAGTGGTCCTTACATTTCTTTGGGGATGACTGTGTGATTTTCTTAGGGTAGAGAGAGGAGCCCTCACAGAGAAGTAGTCCTTGATCATGCATGAAGGTGTAAATTGCATCTCCCTGCCCCCTCTGGAGTAAAACTGGCCTTAGACTTTCTTTTTCAAAGTTCCTTTTACTGTCTCTGTAGCAGTTCTCTAGAAACAGGTAAGAAAATGAAACTCTTGCTCTGCACGGTTGCAAGGGGAAAAAGCAGAGCAATTCTTTAACCATTCTTGATATAACTCAGAATTATTTACTATAGCAATTATTTCTGTGAATTCAGAGTAACTGTAGGACTTCTTTTTCCTGGCAAGAACATGCAGAGATAAAAATGGCTCTTCCACATCAGTACAGTGGCAACCACTGCAAAGCAAAGTGATCCCCCGAGATGTGAAACTCAGCAGTTTCCCACTGAGTGCTGGACCAGCTGTGGAAGGAGGAGGAATAAAAGGTGATATGAGTTAGATTTATGCTGATGTATGAGGTGAGTGTAGACTTTTTGCTTAGAAGTTGCTAGAAGGTTATGGTATTTTACCTACTGAGATTTATACATTTGAAAATGAACCTCCAAATGGGAATGTTTCCAAAGTCTAATAAAGCAGAGCTATGCTCATACACTGACCTTGGCAAGCCTGCAGGTAAGTTCCACAACTTCTACCACCTTATAAACACTAAGATGGGTTATATAGAAAAAACTATAGAGGCTCTATTTAGAGACTTATGGTAGCAAGTAGGCAGAAAAACTTCAAAACCACCAATTTAATTTATTGAGGGTCTCAACAGGAATATATAGGAAAAAAATTCTGTCTTCCACTGCAAATACTCCCCCAGCAAGCCACTCAACTCTCCAAGAGTACCCAAAAATTAAGGCAAGGGATGGGGGGAACCATGTAAAACCTGCTCAGTAACACTACTAAACTAAATTCAAAGGATGAACAGCAACCTGGATCTGTATTTTACCTGATTAGCTCAGCAAGGAAGCATAGGAGGAAGTTCTTTCCAGTGAGGGGGGTGAGGCACTGGAACAGGTTGCCCAGGGAGGTTGTGGCTGCTCCCGCCCTGGAGGTGTTCAAGGCCAGGTTGGACGAGGCCTTGAGTGAGCTGTGCTAGTGGGAGGTGTCCCTGCCTATGGCAGGGAGTTGGAACTAGATGATCCTTGAGGTCCCTTCCAACCTTACTATTCTATGATTTATGATTCTATATGTCTGAGAGGTTTTTCAAGGTGCACTTTACTGAGGATGTAATCGTATATCGTGGTTGTAGACCACAGAAGACAACAACCACTTGGCCTTCCAGTCTGTCTTTGGATCTCACAGTATCACAGTATCACAGTATAAGCAAGGTTGGAAGAGAATCTCATAACAGTTCTTAAAAGTTCCTTTTCTGGATCCAAGTTGGGAAAACACAGGTGAGATCAGGTGGTTGTCCTTAATTCCAACTAAAAAGCAGGTAATGCTGTTTTAGGGTTCAGGATCTCTGTCTCCAAGGAGGCAGAACACGGCAGAAAAAACCACAAAACACAACCTAGAATTGGAGTCTGGACCACTCCAGGGCACAAATTAGAGCAGTTTCAGGAAATGGCCTCTCCCACCAGCATCCTCCCAGCTTGCTGATGCAGCAGGGCACCATGTGTGTGCTGGCTCTGCCACTCTTGAACTCTAGGAATTTCTAGAGGTCAACTTATGCTGCCTTTACTGTATTGGAGCAGCACGAAGAGGCCACAGTGAGTGATGGAATTATTTATCTGTAGAATTCCAGGAAGTGAGAGAAATCACAGCCCTCACAGCAACTTGTAATCATTTTGTACTAAAGCATCATTAGGTTTGTCATTAAATCGTTTTTGGAAGTGTATTTTTTTGTCCTTGCATTACCTTTCTAGGATCAGATGAAAGCCAAATGGTATTTTACAGAAGTCAGATGAAAATGGTGGTTTAAATTTTAGCATACCTTCTAATATGTTGTGAGGGTTTTGTACCTGTACTTTTTATACTTGAATCTGAAGAGCACTAAAAGGGGCTCTTCTAAATAGCCAGATACTGGCAGTGGGTCTACTGTGTTTACATGGAGCCTTCTGCTCTAATAAACCTAAAGAGTTACTGCCTTTAGGGGCTTTCAAATTCTATTTGCCCCAGAGATGTACAATATTTGGACATGGACTGTGGAAATGGCACTCTGGGACATGGTTTAATGGCCTTAGGTTGAGGGTTGGGCTCGATGATTTTGGAGGTCTTTCCCAGCTGAAACAATTCTATGATTCTGTGATATTTTAGCATGAATTAAGAGTGCACAATATGAAATGAACAAACCTGTGCTCTTTGGAGCTGCCTTGGCAGTGCTACTGAAAGGATGAGATTATGAGCATGGTCCCAAGTGCAAGAATTTTTGTTGTAGAATATTTCCCCCTCGTTTTTCCTTACTGTTTTTCTAAAAGTTTTTTTTTTTTGGTTATATTTTCAACTTAGCAAAATGTACAAGAGATTGCTGCTCAGCTTAGAATCCTGTCTCGTGTAGCTCCAACTAGCTGGTTCATACTTCAGGGCTGGTTTTAGTTTCCAGGAGTATATTTTGCTGATTTGAATTGTGGAGTTTTGCCAGTGCTACTCATAAAGTGGACTCTCATCTAACATAAACTTTTTAGGGCTTATCCTACATCTGCAGTTCACGATTTGTGGAACACACAGCCCATATGCTGGGGATGTATGGAACTCCCAACTGGTTTCATTAATGTAGTTTTCCAGTTTCATGTTGGAGATCTACTTTTGTCCATGTTGAGGGATGTTTTTGCAATGATTTTGGCTCTTCTAGCAGCAAATCTTTGAAATGGTGAAATTTATACTTGATTATATTAATAGAAAAATGCATATTTTATTTTTTTTTTCCAAGAGTCATATTATTGCTCTTGTAAAGGAAGCATCATTCACCAGATATTGATCCCTCTCCTCTGGTTAGAAGGGCTGGTCCATGAAAGTTTCTGGCACAGCAAATAGGAAACCTTCTGCATTTAAATGTAATTGCTCTCTCATGAAAACAGAGAATAGTAGCAGAGAGTTGTGCCTGGGCTCCACACTTTTAGGCAGAAAAGACTGAACCTTCTCTGCAGCTGTTTTGGTGTGGGGTTTTGTGGTTATTTTGTGTTAGTTTGTTGTGTTTAAAAGTTTTATCTAAGTAATATAGAAATCACAAAGCCAATTGTAAGTCAGAGACCTTACCTTGTTCCAATGCACACTTGAGGAGTCTTGCTGACTCTGTTGGCTTTGTATTTTGGGACTGAGACATGCACACAACTCCAAAATTGTCTTTTGTCCAAACTGTGTGACTGTAAACCCACAAACTGCTGTGGCCTTAAGTAAGCCTCAGTGTGTGCCAGAAGAGGCATCCTGGAACTGTGATGTATATCAGCACAGATCTGAGTTCATCCCTCTCTATAGAGCAGGACCTGCCAGATGCATTGAAATGACTTCTCCTGAGGTACTTAATTTGATTCATATCAAGCAGATAAGATGAATGCAGAGTCCTTCTAGAAGAAAAACAGGAAGGGTAAATGGTATACTTGGACAATATGTTACAAGGCAGACCTCATAGTAGTGCCCTAAAAAGCATCTTGGCAGTCTGGATATTTAAAGCCAGATCAAGTTACCTTTCAGGCTTTATGTTATTTTTGTGTTATATGCCTGCCTAATCTACAACACAACCTGCAGCCACAAGCAGACTCTTTAGAACCAGAGGACTGATTTGTAAAATGCAGAGCAGTGAGAACTGAAGGCCTCAACACTACATCTATCTCAATATTTGTGATTGATTGAATTTCAGTTTCCTCTCTGTCATACTTTTCTTCTCCAGAATTGGCTGTAGAATGTGCCCAGTTTTTGTTTTCTCCTATATTATTATTATTATTACCTCATCATTAATGTGCAAAAGCATTTAGACATTACTTTCTTTCACTTCCAAAAAATCCACAATTCTTGACCAGTGTGGAATTTTATACATCTGCTCTTTTATTCTCTGTTTAAAGTATTTCCAACAGAAAGGTCTAACTATTTTCTGTAGATGCCTTTGTAGGTTAGTTTGAATTTACTTTCAGGTTACACATACAAGCTTTGAGCTGTGTGGGTTATGTGCAGTGCAGAACTGCATACACTAACCTGTCTGAGGATACTTCTGCTGTAGACATCCACTGTGATTTTAGTCATAGAATCAGTCAAGGTTGGAAGGGACCACAAGGATCATCTAGTTCCAACCCCCCTGCCATGGGCAGGGACACCTCACACTAGATCAGGCTGTCCAGAGCCTCATCCAGCCTGGCCTTAAACATCTCCAGGGATGAGGTGTTGCCTCCCTTGGCAACCTGTTCCAGGGTCTCACCACCCTCATGGTAAAGAATTTCTTCCTAACATCCAGTCTGAATCTACCCATTTCTGGCTTTGTAGCCAGAAAAGAGTAGTCCATTGAATATAGAATTTCTACATCATTAAACCCAACATTTGAGGCTTGAAAGTAAAAAAAAAACCCAACCACCCACTCTTTTTAAACATCCTACTTTCCATCAGTTTTCTCACTTGTTTTCCTGATAAGAGTACAAAATCTTTAGACATATTTGAATAAACTGTCTATAAAAATGCAGATTTACCTTGGGAGATGGGTACTGTAAAACTGAGAAGATTGATTTCTCTTGTTTTGGGGGATTAGAGAGATAGTTCCACCTATCAGTATAGATTGGGGACTGACCTGTTGGAAGGCAGAGAAGGGGAAAAGGATTTGGGGGTCTTAGTTGATGGGAGGTTGACCATGAGCCAGCAGTGTTCTCTTGTGTCCAGGAGGGCCAATGTCATTCTGGGGTGTATTAGAAGGGCTGTGCTTAGTAGGTGGAGAGAGGTTCTCCTGCCCCTCTTCTCTGCCCTGGTGAGGCCACATCTGGAGTATTGTGTCCAGTTCTGGGCCCCCAGTTCAAGAGGGACATAGAACTGCTTGAGAGAGTCCAGTGCAGAGCCACAAAGATGAGGAAAGGAATGGAACATCTCTGTTATGAGGAGAGCCTGAGGGAGCTGGGGCTGTGCTGCTAGGAGAAGAGGAGACTGAGAGGTGACCTCATCAGTGTTTATAAATATGTAAAGGTGAGTGCCAGGAGGCTGGAGCCAGGCTCTGCTGGGGGATGCCCAGTGACAGGCCAAGGGGCAATGGAAGAGGCATAGGAAATTTCATGTAAACATGAGGAGTTGTGGAGTCTCCTCTCTGGAGATATTTGAAACCTGCCTGGATATGTTCCTGTGTGATCTGGTATAGGAGATCCTGCTCTGGCAGGGGGGTTGGACTGGATGAACTTTGAAGGTCCCTTCCAGCCTCTGACATTCTGTGATTGCCTTGGAGATCGAGGAAGCAGTTCTACCTTCTCTGGAAGGGTGTGCATCTGCATTGGTAATGTGTTGTCCTGGAAGAGTGCTTTTGGTGCAAAGAGACACTTCCCTGAAGGTAATTTGTGTAATGAATTCTGTGCTATGAGCTGGAAGTCAGTAGCCTGTGATGGGGCAGCATACTCTATCATGTATTGCTTGCATTATACCTGTGGAAGTCATATGTGGATTGAACCATTTAAACACACAGTTCATAAACTTTAGTGAGAGATAATTAATTCACTATTAATGAATAACTAAAGCACTGAGAGACTGGACTGAAAAGCTGCTGTCAGCAGTTGTGAATGGAGTGTAGGATATCTTGGCAAAGCCATGTGACAATCTGTGACATGACTATTTTGGGAATAAAACTGGCTTTTGCCATTTTTATATACCTGTAATGTAGCATATCACTGTTAGTTTTTCTGATCCAGTTGTTTTGGGAGAGATCACAAAGATGTTTGAGATGGTTAGTGGGTGCTTTATGGGGAAAAAAAAAAATCAAGGGGCAGGTTGAAGCTGTGGATGTCAGAAAGTTCAGACCCCTGACAGGGAAGCTGCTACTCAGACTTTATAATGAGGATCTTTTTCCCTGTTCTGACCTCTCTGCCCAAGTCTGGCATTTGACTTTACAGCACATTGGTCAGTTCTCCAGTCAGCATTTCCTCAGACGTTTATAGTTGCACTTTAAAGGTGGAATTCTCATCCTGAAGATGATAATCCTTCATCATGTAAAATGACCATGCTGTAATAAGATCTTCTTGCAGGGTGCAAATGTGTTATTAGGTGTCAGTCTGCAGGCTCAGGTCATCCACCAGCTGTTCTGCTGCACAGGTTGTATTTTTTTGCAACATTTGGTGGAACATTTCAGGACTGTGGGATTATCTGAACCAGATGTGAAAAGCCATCTCCCTGACACAAGTGTGCAATTAGTCATAAGTGATTACCCATGACCCCTTATGTGCAAGGGGAGGGAAACTTAGGGTTAACTGCTGTCTGCACCTTAACTGAAGAGGGCTATAAAAGTTCCTCTTTTTCACTTCTCAGACTTCAGCCAATTTTCTGCTTGGTCTTGCTTTTGAGATTTTTCAGGGGCATGTAAGCCACGAGAAACCTAGAAATTTGAGTCCTACTTGGAAAATAGTAACAAAGCCATTGAGTCAGAGCCCCCAGTCCTGTTTTTCCTGTACCTTTCTCTGTTGTTTGCAGTTACAAAGTCAGTGAAACATCACAGGCTGTCACCAGTGAAGGGATTGAATCTAGTGTCCCAAGGGCAAGAAACAAATTAAAGACCACCCTCTGGCTAGATAACCTTTTTTCAAAATGAAGTACACTTCATTTTGAGTTACTTCTGCCACCAGCTGCTCCAGTGACATGACAACGGGAGAGATGTGAAACTCTTGCAGGGCTTTACTTGTCAGCATCAATACCTTAACTCCCTTTGGAAACTGATAAGCACTGGTGTTTAAACCCAAATGGAAACTTTAAATGCTTTTGGCAACTTACATGTTAACTGTTCTGTAGTTGATGTAGTAATGATTTCCATTTTTAGGACTGGGGTTCATCTTTACCTCTCCAGCATGATTTTCACATCTGCTTTCCCTCAGTTATGAGCATAGGCTGTCCATTTGTCAGAGGTCTACATTTATTTGTGGAAGAGCCACAGCTCTGACCCAGAGTAAGAAAAGGTAGCCGGTGCTGGGTGGACTTCGAGCAGCAGGTGGAGATACAACCCCCCACAGGTTGCAAGCTGCTGTCACAGAAGGTAGAAGCAGTCAGTCAAAGATGACTAAATTGAATTGTCTTTTTGATATTCTCTTCAGCCACAACTGCTTCAGATTTATCAACACTGAGCCTTAACTTATTAGTTCCCCTCTGTGCTTCTAACAGAGATAATGCACAGCTAATGCAGACTGAGGATGTGGGACAATTGAGTGGTATCAGTTGCTTTCTGAAGGTGTGTGAAAGCAGAGCTGCCCCTCACAATTTCGGGGGACCTATGATCAAGGGACGCAGGATACAGCATCTCTTTCATGAGATCTTCAACTGTAAGTTTTTAGTTTGAAAAAGAAGAGGCTGAGGACAGACCTCATTGCTGTCTACAACTACCTGCAGGGATGTTGTGGAGAAGCTGCTGCTGGGCTCTTCTCACAGGTAACTGGAGACAGAACAAGGGGGAATGGCCTCAAGCTGAGACTGCGTAGGTTTAGATGGGACATTAGGGAAAAAGTTTTTCATGGAGAGAGTGGTCAGGGACTGGAATGAGCTGCCCAGGAAGGTGGTGAAGTCACCAGCCCTGGATGTGTTTAAGAGTTGTTTGGATGTGGTGCTTAGGGCTATGGTTTAAGGTGAATCTTGTAGAGTAGGGTTATAGGTTGGAGTTGGTGATCCTGAGGGGCTTTTCCAACCTGGATGTTTCTGTGATTCTGTAATCACAGCAGTTGCCCACAACTGCCTTTGGAAAAAGGTTTGCTGTAGTTGGTGACCTGCCTGACAGCAGTACAGCTCCCAGAGCAAATCCCAGGCAAAGTGCTAGACTTCCACCCACAGTCATGAGGACCATGAGGAGAGGTGCCAGGAGACCAGATTGTGGTCTGGTCAATAGCATGTGGAGAGTTAGGCTTTGTGAGAGTTAACTCACTTCTGTGGATGGTGGAAACTTGAAGTAATGGTTTCTTAAGTGTAGTGCCTTTCTGGGAAACCAAGAGCCTACCTTCCCTTAAGGAAATATTTAAAAGCTTCACCAGACTACCTCTTCCCCTTCACCCATCACAGTAGGATATAAACAACAGCTTGACCACTGAAGTCTTCCAGACAGTTTTGGATTCCCAGTTCCAGCCAGGCTCGGACAAAGAAACTTTGGCATTTGTCCTCTAGAGAAATTGACCTGTCCTTTCAACAGTGGTCAGATTCTTTCTGAATCTACATGTAAGATTAAATACAAAGAAACATCCCAGTTTAAATGTAAGCCTTTCATCATTTTTCTTGAAGTAGTTTTTTTTTTCCCACCCTCAGATGCTTACCATCAAGGCAGTGCTGCATGAAACACATTTACCTCTGAGTTTTCAATCACTGCTTGCACTGTAAAATTTAATGGACATCAAGGGAAGAATATTTGTTGGTCAAACAACAATTTTTCAAGATTTATAGTTTCTATCACTCCTGGTTATGACCTTACCCTCCATCCCAGCCACCCCTCTCAGCATGCAGCTGAATTTTTCCAGTTTCATGGCATGCTTGAAGTTCTTCAGAATTCAGTATTCATACTGAGTTCTGACAAAGTGTTGAGTGTTCGCTCAAATGTTCAGATAAATATTAGACCCTAGTGTTGCCCTCCAGATGGAGAAAAATATCAAAACAACCTTTGGAGGTAAGGTCAACTTCATCCAATGCTTCCTTGTCAGCTATGACAGCTCTATCCTGGCTCTGCATATGTAGATCTTGATCCATCTCTGCAGCCAAAAGGCTTCAGGTACAACCCAAACAGAGGATGGGTGAGGGCTGGTGACATCTGTGTGGACCTGGTCCCTGGGTAGAAAGTGAGATGCTGTTCCAGCAATGAAGGATTAACATGAGTGAAAGAGAGCTCTGACTGTAATTTCCCTTTGGCAGCTTAGATACACACTTAACTTTGGCTGTGGAAGCAGGACCATGGAAGCAAACTGGCCTGTTCACCTCCTCAGTGCTATACGTGCTGAAACCTTGTGGGATTGGTGCTCTTGTTTGGCTTTCTTAATTCCTGCCAGATCAGGGCATTTAGTTTGGACCATAAGAGAAATAGAAGCTGTTCACAAGGCTCGGGTCCAAATTTCCACACCATCTGCTGTGTTTGGAGATCAGTGTGGAGGTTTGAGCCTGCTATAAAAGTAGAGGGAAAAGAAAGTAACGTTTAATAAAGAAGTCAAATGAACAGGAAAACCAGGGAATCAATCCAAAAGGTGTCCATCCGTGTTCTTGGGCATCATAAATTGGGAATGGAGTAGCATTAAACAAAGAAAAAAGACAGACAGAAGAGTATTAAACTCAAAGGTAAAATTAAGCCAGTTTCCAGTGGTGGTGTGAAGGGGAAGGTGATCAAGCTTTGACTGATTACTCACCTGGAGTTAGAAGTTAAGACTAATGTCCTCTTTGACAACTTCTGGCTGGGGGTGTTGGAGACTATGATAGGAAAGGGCAATGTGGCAACTCTGAGACCCCAGTCTTTCACCAATACAACATAAGCAGCTCAAATCTCTCCTGTGGAACTACTCCTGAGGTTTCCAGTTTGAGTCCTTTATGTGTCTGGTTGGAGAAAATCAGAATATACCAGATGTGAAGAACATGAAATTTGGGTGATGTGGGTGATTTATATAAGCATAAAACATGGGTAACAGATACTCTTGTGATTGGAAATTGGAGAATTAGAAAGTAATGTTTAATTGGAAAAAATATTATCTCTGTCACCCTTCTGAATCTCATGGCAGGAATTACCATACCCATTAATTTAACTGGAAACTTAAGAAGAAAGGCCCAGTGGTTCATTATAAAGGTGGTGTAAATTTTACAGTAGTCTTTAACAGCCAAACCCCTCATAATTAATGGGAATAACTATATCTCCTTACATAAAAGCCTAATCAGGAGCAGAGTGCTGGATTTCCTTCTGAACACTGCTTCTTTATTTGCAGTCTTTCCAAAAGAACTGGGGAGATACTTCAAAACTTTGAGTTGCCACTGTGTCAGCAAGAGGTTTAAATACCATTAAAGCCCTCTTAATTAAAAAGAACAAATAATATGATGTGCTGTCAAACCACAGAATGTAAATGATGGCTGACTCACCTGGCACTGTGTCTTTAGCTCAAGACTGGCCACATCTGAATGTGTGGGGCAGTTTTATTTGCCTGTCTTGGGGCTGCTGCTTCTCCGTTCCCCTCTCCTCTGTGGAAGTTTGTTTTCCATTCTGTTTTCCATTGTTTAGGTAGCTGCAGTAATGGCATTCCCAGGGGAATGCTGGCTTCCTTTGTGGAATAGGAAAGCAAAAGCTATTTTGAACCTGAGCTCTGATCATGTAGAGTACCCTGCATTTGTGGCAAATTTTCATGAGGCTAAACACAAAATGCCACCACATACATTTCTTCTGATGGCCAGAGAAGGATATATATTAAACAATCTGATCTGTAATCCTTGGTGTTAGATTATTTATTTGTTTAAGGCAATGAGGGATGTTATTTGATCTTTTCCTCACTGCCATTTGTCTTGCAGTCTACTCTGCAGATGCACTGGGTAAAGATTATCTTCCTTCATCTCCCAAACAAGCTTTTTTGTTTGTTTGTCACTGCTTTTGCACAGCTTTCAACCCTGAATTTCTGTGTGGGCTTAGGTAAATTTCTATTCTCCTTGAAGCTAACCAATACAGGAATCAAGTTATAAAAACACTACTTTTTTTCTTGTGCACCAGTTAATCCACAAGATATATAGATGTGTGGTATCTGAGTAGACACACCCTTTGAAAAAATCATTAAAAAGAAAAGATAAAAGGTTAAACTAATGTAAAATACCAAAATAAGACCTTTAAAATATTCTTTGCAACTCCTTGCTATGTGATTTAGAAATGTTTAAAAATGATCACACTGGTACATGCACACATGTGGCTTTCTGAAGGCTAATAGGGCTTGCAAAATAGTGTTACCCTTTCCTATTGAAAGTATTTAATGCTTTCCTTTACATCTTCATCAACTTTAACTCATTAATCCTCACTGCACTTCCCAGAGGAATGGGAATATTACTACCATTTTATATGTGGAGAGCCGAGGCAGGGAGATATGAAGGCCTGAGCTCATAAAGGAATTTCATGGTGTAAATCCTCCAGTTATGCTGGTATCAGTGGGACTTGGATGCCTGTATGCCTGGGAACCTCTGTGATCTGTGCTGATTTTTTTTTGGCCAAGAAAACACCAAGAGCCTGGGTCAGGCAGGAAATTGAAGCTGAGATTGCACAGAGATGTCAGGTTAGTGCTGGAGGGATTGGCTGGCATTTCTATTTGCTGCTTTCTCCTTTTGAGCTGCCCACATCCCAGTCCTCTCAAGCTCAGATAACACCTATGAGATGAGGCTGTGTGAGCAGGCTGAGGTGTTTTATCTTGCTGTACATTCAAGGGAGCTCTAACCCAGTGTCCTGACTGCAAAGAATGAGCTCTAGCATGTACCTGACAACCAGTTTGTGGCAAAATTAAGGTAGAAGACTAAGAGTAACATGCAGCATTGTAGTGGAGGGGTAATTAATTAATGAGAGATGATATTTCAAAAAATGAATATTGTCTATTAATGTTCATTATTCAGAACTCTCGCACCCTGATCACTAATTTTAATAATAATCAGTTCTTTGCATCGGTCATGGAAACTTTATACAGGTTATAACAGGCTCTAGCAATAGCTAGTAATGATATGTAATATTAATTGAACTCAATTGAACTGGCAGTGAAGGCTTTGGGTCAGTGTACCACTTGTAGTCAATACTCTGCTTGCTCACTAGATGGACTTGAGGAGCTCCTTTCTGCTTATGGCAGAAGGCAATTAGTGATTATGAGAGGCTTAAGTATTTACTCACAAAAATTATCTCCAACTGGCAGGGCTGGCTACAGCTTCAGACAGTACCCAAGTGGTTTCAGGGAATTCTTGTCACTGCTGAGACTTCTGGTTCTTCCTGGGCTGCTGGGGAAAGGAGGCAGACAACCTCTGACCTGGCCCTGATCTCTCTGGATGATCTGTGTACCTCCAGGACTTCCCATCTCGGCAGGAGACTTTCAGGTGCAGGCAGGATATCTTGAGATGTGCAGTCTTGATGTCTTGTGATGTGCAGTCTTGGCACAATGTCATGCTGGCTGTGCAGGCTGATCACGTGTAGGCATTTAGAACCTGTTCCTGGTAAACC
Source organism: Ramphastos sulfuratus (assembly GCA_013399055.1). Lineage (NCBI taxonomy): Eukaryota > Metazoa > Chordata > Aves > Piciformes > Ramphastidae > Ramphastos > Ramphastos sulfuratus. Next base: position 66,792 of record WBNM01006960.1, read on the forward strand.
TTTGGAAGGCAGCTTCCAGGCAGCTCAGGATATAAGGCAGAATGAATACAACGTCAGAGAGCAGATACAATGGCAAAGCACAAGGGCAGGGCTACCTGCTCATGCCCTTTTATCCGTACAGCCCTAGACTAATGGGCCTTTGGACACAGAATAGCCAATCAGAATGGCAGTTAGCCAAGCCTGACCATAATAGGTGAAGCCATAGGCTTGCTTTACCCTTTTTAGGGCAGAGCACAGCCTTGTACAAGGCAACTCTGTGTACCTTGTTTACCACAGGGTTCAAAGCAAGTCTGGGCAGGCCACAGTCCTCAGACTCAGGGGCTCCAGATTCTTTTGTCATATTTCCCGTGGTTGCTTCTCCCCAAAACAGAAGGAGGGAGAGCAGAAAAACATGTCTGGGCAAGCCAGGACATGTATAAGCCTATTTTGGCCTGCTTAAGTGGACTGTTGCTGAGCTGCTGATTTTTTTTCCAAACAGCTTTGTGCATGCCCAGTCCTTGTGCTGTTCTCGGTGTTTAAGGTAAGTTATATGGTTAAAGTCTGTTGAAAACCAAAATTTTGAAGAAAAAGATTTCCTTTTCAAATTTTATCTCCACATTCTGTAGGTGAAAGCTGTCAGTTGCATTAGGACTTTTACTCCTTTGCTCTAACAAATTGTCACCTGAAAAATTCTCTGAGTTCTGTACTTCCTTGATTCTTTGCTAGGAAACCATAGGAAAAATGATATTTTTGATCAGAAATCCCAACTGAAGTATCACCATTTCATTGCTTACTTAGATTAAGCTAAAAACATTTGTGATTAGGAATGCAAGAGGTAATTTCCTGCCAGAACACTCAAACCTTTGACATTTTTCCTTCAAAAATCCTTAAATGTGTGGCAGAGTATCAAAGGCTTTTCCCTACCATCAGCAGCAAAGGTCAATGGTTTCTGACAGATGCATATTAGGCCTGACTTAATTATGACTGAGTGCCACAATGTTTTATAACATCTGTTATCCAGTGACTAAAAAAAGTGCCTGTAATTTTATTTTTTTAGAGGAGTAGCAGATGAAAATGACAATTTCAGCTGGGAAATCTGAACTGGCAGAAGGGGGAAAAAAAAAAAAAAAAAAGGACTTTTTCCCCCCTGGAATATTTCTAGTAATTGCTATAATTTTGAAACAACTCAAACTTTAAAAATTCCCACACGTGGCCTTGACAAGGTCAGCAAGGCCTCAGTAACTTTTATGTTTCCTGCATGATCCCTGCAGGTTAAAGAGAGGGGCTCACTGAAAGGAGGCCAGCCTGCAGAATAAAAGCTTTCCTACAGCCCCCAGGAGCAGCTGTTCCTGGGCTGCTTCTAACCACTCTCCAAAAAAAAAAGGCCATTTTCACAACCTGAACAAATATCTACCTGCTAGAGCATTAAAAAGTCAGACTGCTCAGGTCACATAAACTGGTTCACAAATGCAGAGCCTTGCCTGGGCTCCTGCATTGAAGAGTAGAGCTGAGCATGGCTGCCCTTCCTGGGCACAGCTTGCAGCCATTGCATCTTGTGCTGTATCAGTTTGAGATTGCTGTTGACCATGATGGTACTTGAGCACCTTTATGCAAAGTAAACACTAATCAGCTCTGTGCACTGAAATTCATGGAACCCTCCTGAACATTTTCAAAGAGAATCTGCTTTGTGTTCAAGTCATAGTTTGAATTGTTGTTGATCTTTTATTGTTGATTTTACTATTTGTTGCTCTTTTAGGAGAACTGTGATCTCAAACATTCTGACGTGACTGTCTTGTAGGAAGGGCACTTCAGGACCTAAATCCCAACCTTATTCAGCAGATTTTTTTCATGCTCCATGACACTCACACAGTTTATATTTCAAGTGCAGCGTTACACAAAACACTTCTAGATCTGAGGAGTTCTGATCAGTGTTTGGTGCTGAGGTTTTAGGGCTGTGCTTTCAGTGCAGTCCAGAACAGTGAAAATTGTCATGTTTGGGTCAGAATTGAGCAAAATCCTGACTGAGTTATTTGTTACAGGACAGCTAAGCTTTACCAACTCGTTTCTATTTCTAGTCTTGTCCAGGCACTGTGTACCACGTGGGACAACTCATTTGACCTCTAAGACCTGCAGCTCTATACACCTCATAAGATGCCTAAGGTATGAGCCTGGGCACCTACAAGGCTTTCAGCTCTCAGCATAGGCTATGAAGACAGGCAAGGCTGTGGGAAGGTCTGAACCATGCTCCTAAAGCATGCAAGTGCTGAATAGAGGCCAGGTAGGATACTACTCTGAGAGATGATGTTAAGTGTATGAATACATGACTCAAAGCCTTACTTCCTTACCCGAAAAACTAGCAAAATGCTTCAATGCTGTGTGTGTCTGTTGCTGAAGTCCTTACAGTCAGTACCAGGCAGATTGGTGGTGCTGTACCTGTCAGAGAGCCTGTCAGAGATGGTGCAAATCCTCTCTCCCCTATATCAGTCTTTGAATGAGTTGAAACATATTGTGAATTCCCAGTTACAGCTTGTGAATCAGGCAAAGGATTTGCTTTCCAATCAAGGGTGCTTCCTGAAAAGCCCAGGGCTTCTCAAACAGCTCAGCTGGGTCCTTCAGATTTGGAAATGTGTATGCCTCAAAATACTGAATGTTCATTTGAGTTGGGTCTGAATAAATGTTTGAAAACTTGAATCCCAGACCAGTAGCTCATGGGTGGCTTTCTTACCTTGAATCTAGGAATCCTTACAAGATCAAATTTTACTTCACTGGTTTCCTAGGGAAATTTCCCTGTGCTTTCTCTCTGCATTTCTGAATTACTGCTAAGGTTTGCCATTGCTCAGTTACATACAGAGAATCCCAGTCTAGAAGCAGTAATAAGATCTGAGGCTTTGCACACATTTCAAGATTTGGGAGATAGAAACTTTACTATTAAATAGAAATGCATATTTATTACTCAGCAAATCACAAGTAATCTTTCTAAGTGGCAAGTTCAGGAGCTAACAACTAATGGAGTGACATGTGAGGGAAATTGCAGACCATTTTAGAACTGCTGGACAATTCATCAGATCTTGCTTCATTTGTCATGTATGTACAAAAGCTGCTATACATTACCATGCTCATGCTGTACTGCACTAGAGTACTCTAAATGGGGATGGCTTTGATTATTTCCTTTTCCTGGTGGACAAAGATTGAGCTGCTATTTAGTTTGAACAGTTTTCTTATTCATACAGGTCACTCAGTGGCTCTAGCTGAAATGAAAATTAAGTGTTAGATAGTACAAAGTTGCTATTGACAATTAAAAAAAAATAAAGATATTGAAATGTAGTCATACCTACTTGATAGCATGATGAAGAGCAACCAGGATGCTGTGTACTAAGTGGTTTTGCCAAAATGTCTAATGAAAAAAAACTGTCAAAGCAGAGCAAACTCTTGGTACTGTTTCTGTATCTCTTAGTATTGTCACTTACTGCAGCAGCACAAGCTGAGGATGAATCTCGCTGTGGAAAGATAGAATCTGTTATTTGGCCTGGGATACACTGTTTGGAAAAACCTAAAGTGCACACATTATGAACAATGACAGTAATGCAGGGAAAAAAAAAAACCCACTTCATTTTTTAATTCATTATGTGGTAATTTTCCTAATACTTCACTTGTTTTCTAAATTTATGCATTGCCTGAATTTAACTAAGAGTGTTATGGAGAGGATGAATTGAATTTTCAGCTGTTCATTTATTTCTCTCTTTTGAGACAAGGAAAGGGCTGAAGATTGTGCACATGACAGCAATCTATAACTCCTGACTGCAGGTAAGATCATTCAGGCAGGGTGAGATGCAGACCCTTGTTTGCTTTTGGATGTTGATGGATTCTGGTCTACTTGAAGCCTAAGATAAAACCCTTACCCATTTAAATGGAGTCAGAGACTTTAGATGTGGTTGGCTGTTAATGATTTCTTTCAACCATTCTTTTCTCTTGTTTATGCTTCTGGTACATTTTTGTTTCTACTGGCAGTGCTGAATAGCTGATTTTCAATCTGACTAGTTCTGTTTCAGTAAGCTGGTATCCATGAGTGGGAGAAGAGTGAAAGAATACATTATGCTACAGGTGATATGGGTTACGTATGTCAGTCCTCTATTCTTAGGGCCAGGGTCAAAACCAAGGTTGTAGATTAATTGTGTAACAAGGTGTCAGAAAATATTCCACAAATAAACAGAACATGGTTAACTCAACACTTTGAATTTATAGAAAGTCTAAATTAGATCCTTAAAATAACATGATTGTTGCTAAGTTCTAGCCTGGAGCTAAACTGGGGTTCTACTTTGAATGAAGGAGCTCCCGACTGGCTGGAGCTTAAAAGGTAACTTAATATGCTGCACTACTAGAAATATAACAGACTGCTTATTGGGATATGTTTAAAAAGGAGAATGCAGAATAGTTTTCTGATCTCACTGATATGTATTCCTACGAATAACACCAGAGACAAGTGAAATCTGTTTTATTGTTTGTAAGAAATCAACTGGACAAAACCCGAGTTTCAGTTTGAGCAGTTCTACATATACAGAGCACTCCCAGTAGAACCTTTAAAAATAAACATATGTTTCCCCAATGACATCATATTTTTGTTATCTGCATTGTACCATAGTATTTTTTTTTTTCAAATAAGAGACAAAGAGAGCTACAGAAAAGCTAGAGACCATAACACTTTGATTTAGTTCTCTTTATTCCTACCACTGGGTTTAAAATATTTTGGTTAAATAATAATGTAGTTAAAAAGCAAGGATGGTGAGTACTTCTAGGGCTGAAAAACATCTAAAGCAGTACAGAAACTGGACTTAATGCTTGCTTTTCCCTACAGATTATAAGGAAGAGATCCATATACCTGCCTAGTGAAGTATTTAAGGGGAAATAACAAATGGAGATGAACCTTTTAGTTCCTGGTGAAATCTTTAGTTTTCTCTTTAGTGCTGTTGTTGGGGTGCTAGAGCTGTTTCTGTCAATGCAGTGAGAAAACAGCAAACAAGAATAAAGAAATTGTATGTGGTAATATCAGTACATTTCATGTGAAGTAGCAAGTAACTAATTCCAGGTTTTAATGGTTAATGATAATTAGAGTCTGTACGTGTGCCGATCAGTTTCCTTTGTGATCAGTGAAGACTTTGCTTCTGCAATACCTATGAGTTTATTTATATATATATANCGTTCAAGCACCTCAATGTCCTTCTTAAATTGAGGGGCCCAGAACTGGACACAGTACTCAAGGTGTGGCCTAACCAGTGCAGAGTACTGCAGACCTCCCTGCTCCTGCTGGCCACACTATTCCTGATGCAGGCTAGGATGCCATTGTGTGCTGTTTCTAACAAAAATCTGCATGAAAAATCTGTGAATGAAATTTGGCATTGGGTTTAGCTTTCCTTTCTCAATTGTCAAAAGAAATGAGAATGTTCTGGATTAACCAGTTTCAAAATCTAATTAAAAAAAAGAATAAAAACAGCCACTAGAGACATGATCACAAAAATGCCTCTATCTGTTTCTCCTGGTTTGGAGCATGGAGTTATTTTTTAAGTTGTTTTTAAAAGGGCACAGGATGGACATAGAGGGACAAAATATGCCTAAGAAAAGATGCACCTGTGGTGTAGAGCATAAAAAACCTTGTTTTGGGGCTGCAGGAGAAGACATTGGTATAGAGAAGTATACAGAAATGCTGTCTGCAGACTTACAGTCCTCTATAGGCCACATTGGTTCACATGCTTTAGTTTCATAGCTTTTGCAGAGACATCACATCCATGTCCAGCAGTGTATCAACCCAGGTTTTGTTTGCAACACTATTATAATGTCAGCTGCTTCACTCAGCTAATCAGCTCATGTAAATCAGCCTAATCTCTCTGTTTTCAATGCTGTTGTAATGACTTGTACCAGCTAAGACTTTAGACTAAGAATTGCATAGGACTGCAGTAGTTTTGTCCTCTGGGTATGTTAGCTGTTATTACCACAGTCATTGATACATCAGAAAGTTTTGCTCATGAGCATCTAAATCAGAATTTTCTGCCTTGTCTCAGGTGGAACTTACCTGTCAATATCTTTCCTTGCACACAGATTGAAGGGAGTGCATAGCAGATGCATTAACCCTTTCCAGAGAAGGCTTTTCATTTGTATTCAAAGGTTTTAGAAGGCCCTTGCAGATGCTGAATGGAGAAGCAAAACCAAAGATGTGAGAATATTTCCCTTGACGTAACAGTTTGCATCTTTGCTTTTCTACCAGCTCACACTAAGGAAAACCCAAGTAAGCTGAACAGGAACTGCAAAGCCAAAGTTTATGTCAGAATTTTCCTGGTATGTGCTCAGCTTCTAGTGTTTTAGAGGTAACAAGGAAAGAGGCAGAGGGATGGAGCACTCCTTAAACCAGTGATTGCTGCTGTCTCCATGATTCAGTCCAGGCCATCCACCAGCATAAGGCTGTATTTCCATCCTCTGCTTTCACTGGAAGTTGTGCTTGGCATGACTACACTCTTAAGAGCATTTTGACAAATAAATAACATCCCTCTTCGTTATTTATTTGCCTTCAAATTTTAATCAGTATTTGTGTAATCAGTAGTAATTTACTACATTCCTATTCAGAGAAATTGGCACAGTGTTTACATATAATCACGTAATGTAGCTGTTTTATTTAAGCATTGGGTTCTAAATACACATAAATTCAGCAATTATCACTGGAACAAATTTGAGACTTTGAAGTTAATTATACCAGGAGGAGTTTTCTGTAGCTGAAATTAGAAAAACAAACAAACAAAAAAAGGCTTCACTTGCCCAGCTGAGGAATCTGACTGTGACTTTTATCCACATGCAGTGGGTGTTTGAATTTTGGGTGAAAAATGTATAAAATTTCAGGAAAGCTTTCAAGTGACAAAATGTAGGGCTTTCCTCTGCCACATGCAAGTGCACTGTTTGGCTTGGGAGGTTACAAAATCTACCTTTCCCTTTGATTGGTTTTGCTTCCACATAAAACAGCTAACCCAAATACTAAATCAAGTGCTGATAGTATTTCACTCGTTTCCTACCCTAGCAGCTGTGGGCATCTCTGCCCATGGTGTCTGAGGCTATTTGTTAAATCTTTCTAACTTGCTTTACAAGGACAAGCCTATTCACCTGAGCTGGAGCTGATGTGAATGAGTTCTCTGCCACTTTGCACCAGAGCAGCTCAGGGATATGTCTTTATGCTGTGGTTGGTTAGAGCTGGGAATAAAGTGCCAAAGTCAGCAGCTGAAATAAGTAGAGTAAATCAAGTTAAGAGGGAACAGGACAACATTTTGGAAAAGGAGGGAATACAGGGTAAAAACATTACCTAGAAGTTCAGGGTTAAGATGATGAGATATAAATTGATTGGTATTTCCTGGGTTTATAAGGGCATGCCCTAATGGATGACATCATCATCTGCTGGCTTTTCATGTTGCTGTGTGCCTGCTTGGGCTGCCAGGATGCTGCAGATCCTGCTTCCCTTTTGAAATCCACAGGAATGTTATCTGAGCAATCCTTACAGAGTCAGATTCTTTACAATACTTTTTAAAAAAGTCCCAGGTCATCCATGCTGATGATTGCAGCTTGTGTTCATATGGGCATCTTCAAGCTGCAGCAATTTAATTACCTGGGTTCAATGCAAATTCCCAAGTGAGAGTACACATTTGTGATTCAGTGACTGCTTAGCTTACTTTGTTCCCAAGTGACTCAAAGTTGGCTAGAAATAAGCTGGATTTTAATCAAGATAAGCCTTTCACTCTGAACTAACCTTTCTAAAGGCTCACCTTTGGTTTAACTGGCACCGTCTGTAAAGCATTTAAGTGATGAAGGTTTACCAAATCTAGAAAAAGAAACATTATTCTTCACAGAGAAAATTTTAAGACCACATGAGGCAAAGAGGAGACATTCAAAAAGAGGTTGGTGTGGCCCCAGAGTAACTGTGAGGGCTGAAGAGGTGCACCATTGTATCCACATAGTGTGATGCAGAAGGCTAAAGCTCAAATAGGAGGAAAATTCCTTCCCTTGTTATGCCAGCCTTACTCGAATCTCTTTCTCCAGATTTTATTCAGCAGTACTTTGGTGATCTAGAAGATTTTTCTCTCCTGCGAGGTGGTTGGAAGCAAGCAGCTCTCCAGCAAAGTGCCTGCAAATGTACTTCATTACTGGACCTCACAGAAACAAAATATAAGAGAAGCTAACAAAAGTCGTAGATGTTCTCCTACCCAGAAACCAATAAGTGGTCATGGAAGACTGCTAGGTGTGAAGCAAAATATTTCACAGATTCCAGGAGTGAGCAAGTCTGGTGGGTTGGAGGTTCAAGATCAGAGGACAAGAATTATGACAATCTCCTTTTGTACTCTTGTCCTGAGGTTCATCAAGGACACTGGAAACCCAGGCCTAGGTTAAGTAAGGAAGTGAACAGAGTATTGCTGTGCTTCCACAGGGCTCCACTGCCCAGCCATTTAAAAAAGAGGGATTCAGGTTTTTTTATCAGTTTGGTTTTATTCTCTTTAGGAACAATCATTCTTTGACTTAAGGAACAGTGTTCAGTTATGAGCTTACATTTTCTGAATGCCATCACAGACAAGACTAGGTGCCACTGGCTGTGGGCAAACAAGCACTCGTACCCCATCATCTACTGCCTGTGACATGCACAGGAGAGAGACTGCAAAGTCTAAACATGAATCTGAACTGCTGCAAAATCAATAGTACATATTGAGGTCATCAAAGCCTCTTCATAACGGTGTGTTTCGTATCATCCATCACTGGCATTATGGTAATGGCTCCTAAGTGCTGCACTAGGATTTGCAGCTTGGTGTGGGATTAAAACAGGAGACTGTGCTAAGGGATTGGTGTGCATTTTCAAAAATTATTAGACACAGTTGGAAACATAGCTGAAAGCAGACTGCTTTCATATAACATATTGCCAGAACTAACTGCTTTGATTCCTTAAGACTAGATGATGATTGTTTGATCAGTTTATTAAAAGGAAAAAAAAAAAAAAAAAAAAGTCTAGGTGTCAAAGAGTTTCCTTATGTCTAAACAAGTGTTATTAACTTCAATTATGGCTGCCAGGTGGAGAACTGTGCAGTTCTTTTACCGTGTTTCAAAATATTTCATTTAGACATTTTGGAAAAACATACATCCCTATTCATAACCCCTGTTACTGTTCTGATTTATAGGTTTTGCTCCGCTGTAAATCATTCAAAATGAAAAAAATTAAATTTTATGGCATCAAACTTACGTGGCATCGTGCCTGAGCAAAGGGCAGAAGGAATGTGATTCTTATACTGCCAATTACTATTGAACTTGATTTAAATTTTTTTTTTTCCTTAATTTTTTTTTTTTTAAAAAAACAGATGGCTGAGATGTACACATAGAGAAAGGTAAAGTATATTATTTACTTGGACTTTTAATTAAAAATACAACACCCTCTTCAATGTTTTTTCTACTCTTGAGTAGTAACTTCTTTTTTTTTTTTTTTTTTCCCCTCTCTCTTTTAAATTATGCAAATATTTGCATCTGAAAAATCTGAAAAAATTGGTTCCAGGCCATGCACTTTAATTGCTGACGATGGCTAAATGTATCGTTCATTTTGTCTGACAGGCTCTCGGAGAAAAAAATGTGTCTTAGTGTTGAAAGTGGCAAAGGCAGAAGTGTGAAATCTTATCATTTTTAACTGGAGAAAGAATATTGAGCTATAGTAAAACCATTGCCTGTGTTCTCTAGGGAGGAAGAGATTTTGGATGAGGGGATATGATATTACATTAAAAAAAAGCTCTATACATATTCCCTACTACAATTTATCAATGCCAGTGAATGTCACTAACCTGATATGATCCCTGGCTATGAAGTGGTTCTNCAGTAGCAGTTCTTGACTAATATAAGGTGTGAAAGGTAGCCTCTAGTGACTGCACTGAACCTCCCACCAGTCATCAAACCCTACTCTTTCCATAAGAACAGTGGGCACTCTTGCATCATTGGGGAATATTTTAGCTTTAATTAAAAAATAAAATACATAAAATATCACAGAAAAAAAAATGTAGTAAAAGGAATTGACAGAAAGGAAAAAACGACCAAGCTTTGTTTTCACTTGCCCCTGTTAAATTAATACAGTCAAATTAATTGTATCTGACTTTTTAGATATGTTCAGATTATAAAACTGTGGTTTTTTGTGGGTTTTTTTATTTGTCTCTGTGTATTGATTACATCACAGTATCACAGTATCACCAAGGTTGGAAGAGACCTCAAAGATCATCAAGTCCAACCCATTACCACAGACCTCGAGACTAGACCATGGCACCAAGTGCCACGTCCAAACATGCCTTGAACACCTTAAGAGAGAAATTTTATGGTGTGTATGGTTTTATCTCATTTTGATTAAATGTAGCTTTCTTAGAAATATCTGTTACAACCCTCATCTATGAAATNCCTACTACAATTTATCAATGCCAGTGAATGTCACTAACCTGATATGATCCCTGGCTATGAAGTGGTTCTTTTTCTTTTTTTCAGAAGAAATTTCAACTCATTTCTGATTGTTTCCTGTAAGACATGAGGGCATCATAGGCTTAGATGTAATTTTAGCTCATCCCAAAATGCAGGAGCTGGTTTTACACTCCAGTTGAGGTAATTAGTAAAGCCGTTCTAGGAAAATGCAGCCCAGTACTGTAGCAAAGTGGTTAATAATTAGTGTTTTAAGGATGTTTTGAAGCATGCCTGTGATGGTTNAATATCACAGAAAAAAAAATGTAGTAAAAGGAATTGACAGAAAGGAAAAAACGACCAAGCTTTGTTTTCACTTGCCCCTGTTAAATTAATACAGTCAAATTAATTGTATCTGACTTTTTAGATATGTTCAGATTATAAAACTGTGTTTTTGTGAGGTTTTTTTTTGTCTCTGTGTATTGATTACATCACAGTATCACAGTATCACCAAGGTTGGAAGAGACCTCAAAGATCATCAAGTCCAACCCATTACCACAGACCTCGAGACTAGACCATGGCACCAAGTGCCATGTCCAAACCCGCCTTGAACACCTTAAGAGAGAAATTTTATGGTGTGTATGGTTTTATCTCATTTTGATTAAATGTAGCTTTCTTAGAAATATCTGTTACAACCCTCATCTATGAAATGAAATGAACATTGAAATACCTGATCTCCACATCGTAGGTAACAAAAACAATATAAATGTTAACAACATTCCCTTTAAATATAGAATCAACTGTATTAAGTACCTTGGGGTTAAGATTTTAACTTCCTTAGATTTATGGTAAGAATTAAACATCCTCTCTTGTTGCATTTATAAACATAGAGCTTATTAGATGAAGGAAATTTCTTTTATCATTAATAGGTCACATTAATGTGATAAAAATGTCTACACTCTCAATAAATTTTATTCTTTAAACAGTTACCACATAAAGTGTTTATCCTTCAAAACTCTCAATAGCACTTTTATATCCTCCAATTGAAATAGGAAAGAGCAAAGAATAAAAAGAAGCAAATTAATCCTCCCCTGGGGAAGGAGAAATGAGCGTCTTGAAATTAAATGCAAAAACTGCCTTCTAGGAAACAGCTTCGTGTAAGGGACTCAATTGTTGCTTCTGCTCTGCATAGCTCTCTTAGCCATGACTTCTGGAGGCAGAAGGAACCAAGAGGCTTTTTTTTTAATTATTTTTGGAGATGCTGATTATTGTAGCAACATAGAATGCAGGAGGGGAAAAGCTGGATGAGGCTCATTGCACACACAGAACTGACTCCAGTTGTGACCACTCAAAAACTTTTCTCCTCAAAAGCTCTTCCTGAAATCTTAGCCATATTGCATTATTTTGATTAATTCCACACCTAGTTCCTTTTGCAGTAAATGCCAAGCTCCTACTGGCCATAAACAGCAGAGCTGTCAAACCCTGTGTTGCTTAGGCAGCCATTCACAACGGCTAAAACCTGAACACTCCCAAATTCAGAGAGAATTTGTTGGTGGTCTGCAGAGAGCAGCCTGGTCAATCTGTGTGGGATTTATTTCTGGTTTCTAGCTGCTGCTGCTGCTGCATGTGTTCAGTTTATTCGCTGAGAAATGAAAATGTTCTGTGGAGTTCTAAAGTTATCTGGTAACAAGGAGCCAAGGATCTGTTAAGATAAGGACTAAAAAGACACTAACCAGGCTTGTGGTAAGAAGGAAAACTGCTGTGTTAAAACAACATTGTTCAGAGCTGTGAATGAAGCAAAGGGATAAAACTGAGATAGCAGAAGACTCACTTCCAAGGACAGTGTGAAGGAAGGATGGGTGAGGGAAAGGAGTAATGTGGTCTGTGGGAGGCAATGAATTCATGTGGATATCTGTGTGAGTGTGCAAGAGAAAAGAGCAGGTGAGGGAATGACTGAATGACTTTTCAATAATGGAAAAAAATCCCAGCCTTGCTGAATTTGAAGACTGTGGACATTTTTTTAGTTAGAACTGACTTTCTAACAAAAAACTTCAGCTAAACTGATATATTTTGGTGGAGAAATGAATCTTTCAATGAATTTTTATTTTGAAAAAAATTGCAAATGAATCATGGAATCCTAGAATCATAGGATGCTCTAGGTTGGAAGGGACCTTTAAAGGTCATCTAATCCAACCTTCTCACAACAAGCAGGTACATCTTTAACTACATCAGACTGCTCAGAGCCACATCCAACTTGACCTTGAATGTTTTTAGGGGTGGGGTTTCTACCACCTCTATGGGAAACTTGTGCCAGTGTTTGTTCACTATCATTATTAAAAAAACTACCTTCACCTTCATTATAAACACACACACATATATATACATATATAAAAAAATATATATCTAAATATAAATAAATAAATAAATATATTTTTTTCTCTAAACCCTTTCCACAGCTGTTGTGGAACTGATATAAGACAGGTCTGACAATAGCAGCATGTTTGCAGTGGTTGAAAACTGGGGGTGGGGGTGTGGAGGTGATGATAAATTAGATTTCACTTTGATGTGCTGCTTTACTTTTCAGATTTTCTTTGAGAGGGTGTGTAGCATTAATCATAAGAAATGATTTGTTTCAGTAGTGGCAAACTAGTTTTGGATTTAGGAGCATGAATGAGGTTTAGTAGGAAACCTTTTACCACAGGGGAAAATAAAGAGTCGAGACAGAACTTGAAATACCAATGGATCACTATCTTAAAGTGGTTCTTTAATGAAGATGGAGGAGTTACCTGCACAAAATAGTAACTGTACTCCTAGTGTGCAGCCAGGAAAATGATTAGTTATTATTGAATTTGGAAGAATAGGAAGCCTTGGCACTATAACATTCAAAGAAATACATTTTAAAATACAAAAGAATACATGGAAAGCAATTTTTTTAACCTAGGGAACTAGAAATAATACACCTGCAAGGATAATGAGTGCCATAATATTGACACTGTGTGGGGCACTGAGCAATTTGTACCATAGTTATAGGTTCTTTCTTCCTATTAATTTGAAACAAAACAAACATTTCCCCCCAAATCTTTGCTGCGTTCCTGGCTCTCATTTATTGTTCACCAACTCTTTTCCTTTGTGTTTTGTCTTTGCCAGCTCTGTCTGTTTCTCTTCTGTTTCTTGTCCATTCTCTTAGCTGTTTCCCTGGCTATGATCCATCTCTTTAGCGCGCCTCATGTCCTGAACTACAAAGGCAGCCAAACCTGTACCAGAATGTGGTGTGTTTCACTGATGGTCTTTAGTTAAAAACAGGCAAGTAGTAAATATTGGCTTATAAGAGACTGTTGGGTGATCTGAGTAGCATAGGGAAATCCAGTAACATATTTCATATATTAGATGATTATGTTTTTAAAACTCTAAATTAACCCCCCCACCAAATACAGCAGCAGCAACAACAACAACAAAAAAAGTCTTGCTTTTCTCTTTTGGAATTTGTATTTTAGAGTCATTCTCTTGGTCTAAGACCTTACCTACTGTTTGTAAGGTAGCTACAATAATTTGTTTCTTTGCTTTTGACACAGGTGTTGCTTTTTATTATCTAATCCCTTCCAACAGCAAGAAAACTTGTTGCCTCAGTCCCTGAGTGTCCATACTGATTGAACTTCACCTGGATAATTTCCAGTGTCCACTTTGCAAGGCCCCACACCCCACTGGCTCGTTTGCTGCAGTATTGCTACCATACACACAGTGTGGATGTATCTCCTCTGATGCTATCACTGTGAATCAGATTATATGACAAAACTGGCCAAGGATCATCCAAACTGGATCTACTTTTGCTAACCCTGTAATTCAATTAGCAAAATAAGATCCAGCTCATGTACAGTGTGGGATGGGTTGCTAATGCATTACTGACACAAACGCCAGTAATGCCAGCACTAGGCACATGGAAATGTGGGGTGGCACATGGAAATGTGGGGTAACACATTGTTCAACTGGCTAGACCTCTTCTGAGCATTTAGACAGGGGAGGTTTGAATTTGAATTGGTTTTTTTCCAGCTGGCCATGTCAGCTATTTGATACAGGAACTGGGATTAAGCACATAGGTTGTATCTTCAAATAACATTAAAAAAAAAAAAAAAAAAAAGAAAGAAACAAACAAACAAAATAAAACAAAAATGCTTCACTGAGCACTGAAAAAAAAACCCTTTTAAATGACTCATTGTTAGTGATATTTTTCAGTTTGATCACCAGGCCAAGGTGCTCTGTAGATATGAAACCCTTAAGTATGAGATTTCCATACAGGAGTCCCCATGCAGCTGACAGCTACATTTCAGGGCACTGAAAGTGCAGAAGACTTCTTCCATTTTCTGAAACCTGAGGCTGTGCCATTAGCAAGTATGCTGTCAACAGAGCAGTGATTCCCTGATGGTACACATCCCATGAGGATACCCTTAAGTACTTTCTATCTAGAGCATATAGCATTACTGAGTCAAAATATCCTGGAGTTTCTCCGTCTGTGGTTGCACAGCGTAGTTATTCCGGTCAGTAGATAGCAAAATATGGTTTTCAGAATGAGAGTCTTACTGTATTAGTCTGGTAAATCCCAGTGTTATGATACAAAAGAAAAACAATGTTCTTGTTATTTTTGGAGGTTTAAAGAGATTACCATAGCCTGGGATACAAAGGTACTTTTCAGCTATTAATGCTTCTAAAACTCATTGAAAGTAGCATTCAAATCCAAGAAGGATTATATTGTATTCCGCATGTTTTAAACAATGTTCTGGGGGTAAATTCAAGGATAAAAGTTCTTTCATTCTTAATTAAAAATAACTTAAAAAAAAAAAGAAAGTAAAAAAGAATTAAGTTTAGATCTTATAGTGTTTACTTAACTAAGTCGAGTGAACAAGAATGAAACACTGAACGGAATTTAAAAACAATCATCTCTGCTTTGCGGCATAAAACACAAAGTTCAGGCAGCTGCAGATTAGCAGGATGAAGAGTAGAGAAGCTCAATTGCTGAAGAATTATGTTTATGCCACCATCAGAGACTAAATTAAAAACTGGAAGCAGATTCCTTCAGGGGAAAATAGAGAAACAAGAGCTGTCATGAAAACAAAATGACGGGGCTATCTACACGTGCTGCATTCTCAGTTGCACCGGTCTGCACAGGCAGTGTGTCATGGGGAGGATATGGAGAGGAAAATTAGCAAGTCATTAAGGAAATGACTGGTGAGCAGTTCATGATATACTGCCAACATCAGCTTATTTGCATTGCTGAAGGTTGAAACAGGATGCTACCTGCAGCCTACACGAAGGGAAAGTGATCGACACTAATTACTAATCTGTTTATACCTGCAGGTTGCAGTATTGCTCTATCATTGTGAGCGGGAAATGGAGATAAATAAAAGAGATAAAACATATATATGGCAGCATGTGAGAATAAAAGATAAATTAGATTTATGCTCCATTATAGCAGATTAAAAATGGCTGTAGCTATTGCTCACAAGATAACCTTAGGAGGAGACTGAGAATCTGTTGTCCAGAAGTTTTTCTTTAACTCCCTTCTTCAGGTGTAGTTTTGTGGTGGTTTCTTTGTTTTCCCTCTGAGGTGAAAACAAAACTGCAGAATAAACACACACAGAGCAGTGAAAATACCTTTGATTACTTTAAAAAAAGAAAATCTGGCTATCTATCTGCAATAGCCAAATGGAGAGCTTGACCTCCCTGTTCTAAGTGCTGCTGCAAAGTATTTAGAGTGACTGTAAGATTTGAGTAAGTAATATTCTTCTTCAGTGCCTGGTGTATTGTTTACTTCTCATCCTGGTATATCCTCTACAAATAGTTTATTTTCTAGGCAGCTGAACTCCCTGACTGACCTCTAAAACAAAAATACAACTGCTGTGGAGTCTGACACTGGCAGAGAAGGTGCATGAGTAGAGTGTAATATTTATCATTTACCCCTCTTATCCAGACAGCTTATGTGTTCCTCCTCCTCCTGGCAATTAATTATAGCTGCTCCTCACATAGGCGTAACTCTGATCTCCTGTTCAGTGACTACATTCATGAAGGCATCTGTGCTGATCAGTAGTTAGGGAAGCACTTTGAAATGTTTTGGTCTGAAAGACACCATATAAACAAATGTAGTATATCCTTCTCCATATATTTCACAATATTTGCTCTAGGATTTGACTTGTGGAAGGTGCAGTGGATTCTCTTGCAGAGTTGGATTCTTCAGCCTCTAGCACCAATATCTGGACACAGATGAAGATTTACTGGAAGTATGTGCTTAGAACCTTCGCTCATAACCAGGAAGGGATGGATTTGTCCTACTTGTTTTTATGCATAATGATAGCAATGATGGCATCTTTACATAATGTTGGATTCATGACTTTAAAAAAGCCACCAAGTGTGGGTTGTATCCAGGATGTAGGACACACTATGTTCTGTAGTGATTCCATGACTGTTCACTCTCTTAAAAGATAACTGATACTCAGGTGGCCTTTTGATCTCTGATTTCAGCTTGCTACAGGCTGTTCTCTGCAGAATCACTTTGTGATCTGTCACTGGTCCCTGCAGGGCTGTAAGTCCCTTACTTAGCTGTAAATTTGGCCATGTCAGTTGGTTTTCCTGCGGCAGTCAGACTGGCTGCAGCATTTCTCTTCCTGGAGTTAACATACTTCCGCACCCATAGGGCTGTTTCCCTCGTGTCCTGTTGAGTCTTTTCTATTAACTGTGTCTTAGAATTTTAATGTTCAGGCCTGTTTCCTGATTTGGGTACGTCTCAGTTATATCATATTTCTCCTTAAACACATGGGGTGCAATTTCAGGTCTCTGTTCTGTATTGCCTTTAGATCTACCTAGATTTCTGTTCTGCGAGATATGATCGCTCCTCTCCTGCTGCTGCAAAGTTTTCCTGACCAGTTTTTGTAGCAGTGTCTTTCTTAATTGAAGTCTTCTGACCTGTGGAGCAGAGAGATTCTCTCAATGCCTGTCTCTATGAGATGCTGTGCTTTCTGGCCAAAGGGAGCCATAACAAGCACTTGCGTGTTTGAACCCAGCCAGGTGTCTCTGTGCATTTGCAGCATACCCACTCAAAAGAGTTACTGGCTTGGGGAAAAAAAAAAAGAAGTGTTTTACAAGAGCCTATGGGAAACCAGTCCAAATTCCTTACATGAGGTTCTACTTTTAGGCCACCAAGGAAAGAGCAGAGTATCTAGTTCAGCTCTGGGGTTCATGGGCACAAATATTATTCCTATAGGGCCAATAGTTACAAAAAGTGCACACGTTTGGTCACACCTGCTTCCACATTGCTCTGTAATCCCTGGGGTGGAGCAGGCAATGGTTGTGTGGCATCAGGCTATTTGAATTTTACATCCTTCTTTACCACATGGTTACTGCAGGATTGGTGGCCTCCTGAGAATGTGTCTCTGTGGCTAAAGGAAAAAAAGTGTACTGCCAAAGAAAACATGAATATAATTATGCCCTGAGTTGGTATGAATAGCCTGAGAGAGACATACAGAGCCTTCTGCCCCATCAAAATTCTCTCATATATTTGGGGGATTTCCCCTATTGTTACATTCACAAGTCAGCAGAGCTGAAAGTTCCAGATTGCTCATTAATTCCATTAAAAAAAACCTATAAATCACATTAAGTGTTTTCTCCTTTTCCTGAGAAAAGAGTGCCAGCATGCTAAGCAGCACTGTGATAGCTGTGCTTGCTCCCTGTGTCATCCCTGGTCTGCTGCTCTGGGCCAAGAGGTGGGAAAAACTCCAGGTGCTATCCCTGCAGGAAGGACTGACATTCATGACAGTGGAATCTCCTCTTATGTATTACAAAATATGGCAAGAGAATAACCAAAACTGCACCAAGAGCATCTTCAAATTACTGCCTCCTCTGAGTTTCTGCAGTTGCACAGCAACAGCTAACAGCTTTGGCTGAAGATTTTCAGTTTGGTGAGCACCCTTGGTTGATTAGTTTGTCACACTTCGAGGCAGCCTGGTCTTACCTTCAAAAGCTGCACAGGGTTCATCAGAGTTGTCAGTAATATCTAATATTACATATATTCATTTTCTGGGGTAATTTTGTATTAATAATCTCACAATTTTTATGCTTATGGATGTTGACAGATGCTTGCTTTAGCAAAGTGGTTAAACTCACACATATCTTTTTAAAAAATGTGCAGTGTGATTGTGGAAATAGCAAATGTAGCTCATTGTGCTCCACTAGAGAAAGGTGAATTTCACAGATAAGCATTTTTGCACTTGCCTAGTGAAGAAAGCTGTAGGTGTTGAAGCTCTTTAGAGAAAATCCAGGTACGCAATCATTATTAAAGTGCCTAACAGCATCAATCTCTCTTTTAATTGCTGTCATTCAAGGTAGTTTTCAAACTGTCTCTCAATGTCAAACCATTTTCCAGAGATATTGACAAATGGAAGTAATATTATTTAAGGTCACAACTTCTGTCAAAATGAATTCCATATGTCATTAGCTCAGGATTCATTTATGTCAAGGGAAGGGTCTGATCCTTTAAATTCTGTGTACCAAGTACAGGCTTCTTTCAGATGGGATTTTTTTGGTGGCCCAGTGAAGTAAAGGCTGGAATTTAAAGAGTTAATAACACAAAGTCTCCAAATGGACACTGTGATCAGGACGGGCTAAAGCATCTTTTCCTGGTTTCTGACCTAATGTTTTACTTCAGCCTGTAGAAGCCATAGGTACCACTCAAGATAAATCACCTTAGCAGGCTCCCCCAAAGCGGTTTACACGATCACTTAAGCAACCCCTTGGGCACACGTGTGTGCATTATGCCCTGCATCAGTGCAACAAGACAGCAGGCAAGACTAAAAAAGCTACGCTTTTTATTTTGCCAATGAATCTGTTGCACTTTGCAATGTTTAAGTGGGCTTATACAACATAAACATTTGGGACATTTAACATATCAAGCTCAAATAAAAATGACACGCAGATCGTTCACTTCTGAAGCTGCCTTGTGTTCAGTTATTGGAACACTCCATCCCTGTGGTTTCCGAAATATTATAAGTATATATTCCAGATTAAACTTTCTATTTTCCTCAAGGTAGTGTTGCTTTTCAGCCCTCAATGGCTTGGTTTTTGCTTAAAGAATCAGGTCCTATCAGCAAAATCAAAGGCGATTACACAGCTCAGTAGTCATTTAGGATTTCTGTGGCTCAATTAAGCATGTATAGCATGCCACAGCCACTGAGACTCTGTTTATTCAGTGAAAGTGCTCTGTAATTTATTTAAAATAATCCATCTTTAACAAATAAAGAGGCCATTGACTGGCCATCGCTGCAGGCATCCATTTAAATGCTGCCTTCTTGATGGTCTGTTTTGCTGGTTTAAGTTAAATACCTGACAAAAGTGATTCAGTTTTTTTGGAAATAAGATTTGTATGCACGATGTTTATTTTCTTTTACACCAGTAATCAGTTAGAACTTCTTTATAGCAGATTGATCGTTAAAAATGATTAACGCTATTCACTCTGATAATAGCAGATTGTGACTGTCAGCTCTTTGTGTGGGTGTGTATGTGTTTAGAACTGCTCAGGAACTGTGTCTTTATGACACTTTGCTAATTGTGTTAGACCTGTTACTGTATATATATATATATATATAGAGAGAGAGAGAGAGAGAGAAAATTAGATTAGATGACTATCAACGTGACAAAAACTCTTTTCTTTCCCAACATGGAATTTGATTTTTTTTTTCTTTCTCTTTTTCCACTTGACTCTTTCAGAAATGACTCAGTTGTCTAAGCAACACCAGCAAGTTGCCATTTAGACTTGCCAGTACTAGTGGATCTTCTCTCAGCATCAAAAGATTGCAGTCTAAGTTCCTGGTAAGTGCTGTTGCTTGTTGCACTGGAACATGACCAACTCAGAAGAAGCTTTTTCTCTGTAACGAGAAACAGCCATTAAAAACCGTTTTGGGAATAGAGCAAAGTATAGTGCTGAATTTCCAGTGGAAAGGCAATAGAGAAGCCTATTGGTTAAAGGGCTGCTTCTTAGGGTTAAGGATAAATAAAACTCTGGTAGCCACAATGGCACCTCCTGTCCAACAGCCACACAGTATAGCTGTGTCTTGTCCTCTTTTCAGGCTCAAAAAACAAGCCACCAAGAACAACGCCAGCCTTAGAGGAGGTGAAACTAAGCTGTTTGTGTTATTGAATAATGGCTTTTTAATGGTAGTTAAACAGGATCATGGACAGCAGTCAATATTTCTTTATGTAAGCATCTAAAGAGAATATGCCTCATGTTCACAGGAGAATGTCAGAGCAGCATATGTGCTTTGTGGTAGCAAGCTTATTCTCACACTGTTTCTTTTTGTTTTGTTTTTCTTACAGAAGCCTTCCTAATAATTCATTTGTACTTGCTCAGATGAGAATGATTTTTCAATGCATGTTTGAAGAATGGTTAATTCTGTCTCAAACGTGGAGTTTTATTCCAGAGCCCTTGGAGACTGTAACAAATTTATAGTCAGGTAGGTTGTCATGTTTTCACATGGTACCTATGGTTGTTTCATTCTGCTTTACAGTTGCATAGAGCAATTTAATTGGTACCTGCACATCTGGAAAGAAGACAGAGAAACAGAGATGTTGTCTAGCATGAGGCATTAATACACATGCCAATTTGCCCTTAATTTTAGTAGTTAATCACAAGCATGGAAAAGCTATGGAAGTGTAGTGAAAACTACCTTATAGCTTTGGAGATGGTGTAAGTCTAACTTGGAAATGCTTCTGCAGTTCTAACTTATCTTTAGTTCAGCTTTATCATGTCTTTTAGAATGGTTTGCTTGGCTTTTGATATTCAGGCTTACCTTTGACATGCAGTTGAATAAGTGATCATCTTTTAAGACATTAGATCAAGCAGCATGGGAACACCACAAGCTAAAGCACTACCCCTCTCAATTAGGCCTCATGGTTGTACTGATGATTGTGACTGAGTTAAAACTGAGGCAACAGGATCCTGTTGTCACCAGGGCTGGATGGTAGAGAAACAATCACATATCTGGCAGCGGTGAGGTTACATCTCAAATACTGTGTTCAGTTTTGGGCCTCTCACTACAGGAAAGACATTGAAGTACTGGAGCACGTCCAAAAAAAGGGCAATGAAGCTGGGGAAGTTTCTAGAGCACAAGGACAGGCTGAGGGAGCTGGAGTTGTTTCACCTGGAGAAAAGGAGATTCAGGGCTGACCTTCTCATCCTCTGCAACTCCCAGAAAGGAGGCTGTAGTGAGGTGAGAGTTGGTCTCTTCTCCCAATTAACAACTGACAGGATAAGAGGAAACAGGCTCAGGGTGCATCAGGGAAGGTTTAGACAGGGTATGAGAAAAAAAAAATGTTGAAAGGGTGGTCAAGCACTGGAATAGGCTGTCCAAGGAAGTGATTGAATCACCACCCCTCAATGTACTTACAAGATGTGGAGATCAGGGACATCGTTTAGTGGGGAACTTGGCAGTGTTAGGCTTACAGTTGGACTCAATGATCTTAAGAGTCTTTTTCAACCTAAATGATTCTATGATTCTGTAATTCTATGATTCTATGAAATACCTGAGAATGAAGTCTCCATCTCATCAGTGGGCACAAAAGATATTCAACAAGAAACATGGAAGAGTATGGTAGCATGAAATTCTGTCTTGCTGTAGCATGAAGGTGTCTTAACTCTGTAAATAGATATCTAGTCCCCTTAGTGTCCTTTAAACAGCAATAACGAGGAAAAGCCAAACAGAAGCAATATTCTTTCATTTGAAGAACTGATGTGGATGGCAATGGCTGCTAGGGAATTTGCCTAGAAAAAAATATGCATTTGTGCTCAGTGCTCTCTGCCTTGGAGGATGCAACCCATCTGATCTAGGAGGGTGTCCTGATCAAGAAGTATGTGTGGATGGGATCTGACTCCTACTGAAGCTAAGGACATTCAGTTTGGAGGGTGTGTCAGACAGACTTCTACTCACTTTGGGAGCTTCCAGGTCATGCAGAGGTATGACTGGAATATTCAGGTACCTCCAGCATTAGAAGAAAGCTGAGCCTATTCAATTGCAATTTATGGCTTGGATACTGGATCTCTGCTTTGTATAAAGTACTCTTTGATCCCAAAGGCCATGGAAAGGTATCCTGCAGGGTTTAGCACAAGGAGAAACTGAGGTACCTGATGCTGAATTAATTGCCTAAGGTCACATGAGGCAATAGGGGAAAGAGGGAGGGAGAAGGGTAGAAAAGTGACCCGACTGCAAACCTCATGTCCAGCGTGTGGGATGACGTTGCTGTCCTGAAAGGGATCTTTGTTTGAGTGATGAAATGTAGCACCTCGAGAAAAGGCAAGAAGACATTAAGAACACAGATTTCCTTTGCACTTATAGTTCAGAATGTTGCTTTTCATTCACAGTGGTGCAACTATATTACCTTGGTGAGAAATCAGGGAGAATAGGGACCATAGAGCAGGAGCAAGCCTGTGGGTATACGTAGGGAAGAGAAACAGAAAATATGCTGTATGAGGCATTGGAGGCCTTCCAAGTATTTTTATTAATTATTACTATTTTTATGTGAAGGGAGCATAGGCCTTCCAAGCCTGGCTGCTTTGCCTTGGGCAGAGATTTTGGCCAAGTTCTAGCCCAAATCCATGTTTGAATGTGTGTTGTGCATATGTGTGCCAGGTATGTGCACGAGGTCCAGGACATTCTGCTTTTTATCTACGGCTGCTCACGTTTACCTCTTCCACCCTTTCCTTGCAGTGCAATGAGACTTTCATTTAGTCATATGACATTTGACTTCCAAACTCAGTAGTGTTTTAAGAAGGGAATTAATCAGATAGACCTTTTTTATTGAAACACGTGTAAAAATAAAAAGTTAAGTGATTAAAGGACATTTTAAAGCTGAAAGAGTTTGGGTTTTTTTAAAATGAATATAGGAATTTATTTTTTTATTACACCAGCTAGGGTAAAAGTGCTGATTTTAAAAGAATTTGTTACCATTTCATTTGGATTTATGATACTCAGGAAAAAAAAAAAAAAAGAAAAAGAACAAGCAAGAAGAAACATTTTCCTGACACATTAACGGAATTTAACAGAAAATATTACTGAGATACCTTTTCAGAAACCTCTCCAAGCTGTGGTTTGCTAACTATTGTGTGTAGGCACACTAATTGTTAAGATATTCCAGGAAAAAAGTAAAAATCCTGTATAGAGTTTGAGAGAATTTACAAATTTGCTGGATGTTGCTTATCAGTTTGTGGCAGCCCTATCAGTCCCACCATGGAACTTCAGATGCACTTAAAGTTTCCTGGTAGCAAACTCTAATAATACATCATTTATCTTCTCTTACAGAGGGCATGAAATGCTTTTACATGAATATCAGGTGGATTTTATGTTTTCAGTGGCTTCTCACAAAGCAGGGGAGAGGAGGGAATCTCCTTTTGTTAGTTCAGGTTTTGGAAGCAAGAAACAACTGCTGAATGTTTTACCCATCCATAGAAGCTCGATGTTGACTTCAGTTTATCATTGCTTTGATGCTGATTTTGACACATACTCTATCCTTCATATTTAACATAGTGATAGTCACCATTCAGCCTTGCCAGCCCAGGATCAGAGAATGGAAACCAGAGGTTCCTTTGCTGACTAACAAGGGTGCTTTGGAGGAAGGGCTCTTCAGGTCTGCCTCAGGAGGAAGAGATGGGTGAAGAACACAGCTGCATTTGGACATGGTTTGTAGTGTGAAAGTCCTTTTAGGATCCTGGTCTTACCAAGTACTAATCAGGCTTCACGTGTGAAATAAAGGGACACTGGGCTTTCTATAAGCCCAGGGACTCACTGAAGTGAGTAAAGCACAGCTCTTAGCACCTGTGCCTGATGAAGACAAATTCTGTTTCCCTCCAGCTGCCTTCCAGGCAGCTTTATGTGATATTGTATGGCAAAGCAGTTGAGAATCAGTAAGAATGCACTTCAGGAACTTATTTGAATAATTAAAAAAAACCCTACAGCTGAATTGCTGCAATAATTTGGGAGTTCTTGTGTGGGCTTTCCATACAAAACATAGCAATAAAAGGAACATAGAAGTCATCTTCCTGTAAAAATCTCTAAAGTACTTTTCTGTAGCAGCCCACAAATAAAGACCAGATTTAATAAGAGAAACTACATCTGGGTTTTTTTCTGCACTGCAGAAACCCAGTGGAGATCCCTGGGATTTAAGCTTATGAATTATTTCGCTGGGACTTCCACCTAATTTCTAACTGAAGGCCTGGAGTGCAGTACCCAGATGGAGCCCTTCAGGTACACCAAGACGAAGGAAAATGGAGTGTGATGGGTAGGAAGGCAACTTCAACTGCCTTTAGCTTTTCCTTTAGGTTTTCAAACCAGACATTCTTTAAAAATATTTAGGGAAGAGATGATTTGTGAAGCAAATAGCTCAAGGTCTAGTGGTTTGATTAGCCACATGTTTCTTCTGAAAACAAAGAGTATCACACATAAAGGCAGCCTGGAATAAATTATCTTAACTCCATCAATAACTTCAGTGGAGGATCTGCCCTGCTGTGTATTTCCACATCTTCTGGAGAGTCAGTTAAGATGCATGGCTATGAAAGCTCAAGCCAGTGCTGCAAAACTGTACACCTCTAATTACCCAACAGTGGTGTTACTTTTAATAGGAGATCTTGTCCTGAGAAGTCCTTGGATTTTTTCAAATGTAAATATCACCTTTATGAGAAAGGCAAGGCATATAGCATTTGTGCTTGCTCATCACAGCCACATAAGCAAGGGTTAAAGCAACACAGAAAGCATGGGGAGAAAACAGGCAGTAACTCTTCATTCTGTTTTTAACCCAAACTGTCACAAACGAGTTGCTCAGGGCTTCTTGTAGAGAGTTGTTTTGGAAGTAAGGGTGGTTTCTTTCTCTCTCTCAAAACCCTACTGCCAGCCATCTGTTGATAATTATTGTCCAGCCTCTGCTGAGAACTTGTGATATTTAATATTTCCTCACCACTTGAACAAATAAGCGATAATAACTGGAAGGTACCTGACCACAGGAGTAGAAAGAGCATAGCATGAAAGAGTCAGTGTACACCTTGGTTTTTGAAAACAGTTTAATCTTCTGTTTGCCATAAAGGCAAAATTGAGCTCTTGTGAGTTTGGAAATAGGTGAGTTGCAGTGTCTCTGGGAAAAAAAAAATAATTACAGATACCAGCTTAAAAATTGTCCCTTCCTGTTTGTGTTTCTTATTAGTTTTAATTTACATTTTCCTTTCTCATAGAAATTGTTGGGCAGTCTGTTTATTTGTGTATTGGATATTTAGGGCAGGTAAGCTGAAGATATCTCAGTTTTCCACAATATTCAGTATTTTAAATTGTCAGTGGTTTTATAGTTATATTGAGCCATATGTAGTAGGAGTTATGGAGAGCAGAGATCATTACACTTAATTTAGAAATGGTCTCTGAACTTGTCTGTAGTTGCTGTTCTTTCTATTTATTTTCTTCAATTTAAATGGCAATTCAAATTCAAGTACTTGGAGCTTTACAAGGAACTACTCTGTGACATCCATGATGTGATAGTCCTAAGCTAGTGTTAAAGGTGGTCTGACAACACTATGCTTGTGCTTAAGTTTACAGGGTCTGACATTTCAGTGTCTCTGGAAAGTCAGTTCTGTTGATGACACTGGACAGCATTTTCTAAGACCCAAAGCCAAGATTTTTTTTCTTGTCCCAGCACTTTGAAAGGCTGTTCCCTACCAAAGAGCATACTGAGCTGACAGCAGGAAAATTGCTTCTTGCTTTGGAGTGCATGGATGTGGAGAATTTGAATAAAATCTCAGCAGCCTTTATCCATTAGAATATATGTTTCATGATTTTTTTTTTTCCATACTAGTTTCACTTGTCTTCAGAGAATTCAATAGGCACAAGTCTGAAAGCTTCAAAGCTACTGAAGTTTGGAGGAGGTCTTGGTTGCAGCTACCTCCATCGCTGAGATGGTTTCCCGAGCAGCTGCTCTGGAGCCTTTCCTTGCTCCCCCTCAGCTCCACCACCTGCACACAGGCTGATCTCCCTGACCCCATGTACAAATCACAGGAATGCTGATTTTTAATCCTTAGTTGCATATGCATTCCATATAGTTGCCAGGTGCTGGTATTAAACCCCCTCTCCCCAATAAACCTTTAAATTTTATGGGTGTTTCATTATCAAATTCAAAATAAAACCGCTGAACAGGAAATGGTAATTCTCGAAGGTTCATGCAAAATCAATTATATTATCCCTTGATAATGAAAAAGGAACCACAGGTCCCTGATATGGGGTGAATTTCTTAACAGGTACAAAAAGAACAGCACTCCTTTTAAAGAAATTTGCTAATGTGATTCTTGAAAGTTGTTTGCATCACTGAACATTCACTTCCCATTTATAATTATTTTCCCTACTGCTTGAAAACGAATAAACCCCAAAGAAGCAGCAAAACCCTAAAGCTGCCTAATTTTTTGGTATATTTTCCTTGATTGTTCTGTAGGAGCAAAAGTGAAAGATTCCTGAGGCATTATGAGAAACATCACAATAAAATAAATATGAGTAAGATAGGGGATGGTTAGAACACACACGAGAGACTGCTTTCAGTCTGCGCTACCTTTTCTTTTTGCTGTTGGAGTGTAACAAATATTAACTGCTACTGCTCTGCTGTACTTCATTACATAAATATTTGTGTAAATTCACACTGTGAATATATGAAGTGCTTTCATGGGCAAAGAGGAGAGTTTCCCCATGTGCTGGTTTCTTCTTTATATGAAGAAACAGCACTGTACACACTGACCCAACTTTCACATTCATGCTGTTCCAGCATCAGCTTGAGCTCTCATCTCTCTTTTTTCCCTCCTTTGTAACTGATTTACTTACCAAAAGCATCTCTGTTGCAATATAGCAATTTTCAAGTAACTAATTCCAAGGCAGCATTACAGAATTTCCACTGGAGGCATTTCTATGTCCTACCTCTGTTATAAGATTAATTAATACAGCATGCAAAATGCCAAAAATCTGTACACATTCTCACCTGTGGCTCCTCTAAGCCCTCAAAGAAGAGAGTGTTTAGATCTGGGGAATTTTTTAATACTCTACTATGCTCTGCTTCTGGCAATGAGTGGTTTGGGTTTTTTCCTGCTGTCAGTTTCACAAATATGCTGGTGGCAACGTGCATGCAGAAATCAACAGGGAATTTTATATTAAATATTTAATTATAGTTATATACATATATACCTGATCTGTCCCTCTGCCCCTACAATACTGTTAGTGTATCGTAGATATCCATGTAAAAAGCAAAGCTTTTTCTTCTGTTGTATAAACATTGTTGTAGCCATGGTAGTTAAGGATGTTAGAGAAGCATGGCACATAGAGAGAGGAAATACTGGCACGATGTTACCTTCTCCTGCAAATTTTGCTTCTTTATTGTATGCTTTGACAGAGACAAGAAATCCCATTAGGTCACTTTTATGTATTGATTCCAGTTCTACCTCCAACATAAAAAAGCAGACAAACAAACAAGACTGGAATTCAGGTTTCCTTCATGAAGAAATACAAACCAAAACAAACACCCACAAAAAAAAAAAAAAAAACCAAACCAACAAACACACAAAGAAGCAACAAAAACTCCCACGCCAAACCAACCCAAAACCAAACCAAGCAAGCAAGCAAAAAAAATCCCAAACAAAACAAAATATCCCCCCCCAAAAAAACAAACAAAAAAAGAAAACTAAAAGGAAAAAAAAAGAAAAAAAAAGAAAAAAAAGGAAAAAAAAGAAAAAAAGAAAAAAAAAAGAGAGATAAAACCCAAGAAAAGAGTAGAAAAGAAGACCTCTATTGTCTTTATAGTGTTGTCTTTCACTCAGAATTCACCCAGGTGAGCCAGTCAGAATGAAAAAGCACTTGAAAGATTTGACCTTGCTTTCTGCTAATGTATTTTCTTTCAGCAGTTCATAATTTTTATAACTTTCTTCACTCATTGGAGTAGTTTAGGAGGGACATTAGTCATGTTGTATAAGGCATCTCTCAGCTTTATAGCCTAATCTTTATGCAGGGAAATAAATTCTGAAGAAATTGGTGTATTCATTTCTATTTTAAAACAGAGAGAATAAGCATAAAGGATCTTTGCTTTGTAATGGCTTTGCCTCAGGTTTGTAAATATCCATGTACTTAAAAACAGTGTGATGTGGACAGGACCAACTAGATGTGGGCCAGAGCAATTGATGGCTATATTTTAAAATAGTTAAAATAGTTGGGATCTTTCCTGATACCAGACTCTTGCAATTGTGAGTGTATTTTAGAAACCTGTTGTGACTTTCCAAAAACCCTGCAAATACAGAAGTGGTGACTGACAAATATTCCAGTCAGATCTAGAGAGTAGCAAAAAAAAAAAAGTATTTTTTTCCTTAGCAAACTTTTGGTGGTTTTGGTTTAAATGAAACAAATGAAATGTTTTGCTGCAAATGAACCATGTAGAATACCTTGCTGTGCATCTCTGATGGTCTGTGTCTTTGTGCTGCAGAGTAGCCAGCATTGCCAGGTTGGTGACTGCTACAGAATGACAGAATTGTCAGGCTTGGAAGGGACCTCAAGGATCATCTAGTTCCCACCTCCCCGCCATAAGCAGGGGTTGTTATGGACCTAGAATCCAGTCTTAAATGGAATGATGTAGTTGTATCTGAATTTAGACATCTCCTGGATATTAAGGGATGCAGCTCACAGAATTTACTCCTTATGTTCAGGCTAATTGTACTTTGTCACCAAGAAATAAAATGTCTTTTTGTTTGATTTTTCCCTGAGTTTGACTATTTGATTAAATTGACAGAGGCAACTCCTCTGTCAGAACAGTATTGTTTTGGAAGGCACTCATAGGACTTGCTGTTTACTATTTGGACTTCTAAATACAATCTCTTGTTTTCAGTTTATAAAGGGGAACTCAAACTATTTGAGACATTTTCTCTGGCTGATCTCTGTGCTATGAAACCTGGGGTGCTTCCACCTCTTGGTGAATGAGTTCTATTTCCTCATGACTTAGAGGAACTGAGCTATTGACTTCACAGAAAGGAAAATGAAGTAGGGTGGCCAACTTGGTGTCACTGGTGTCCCCAAGAATTCCTGATGGGGCCAAGCAGGGAACAGGAAAATGGGACATGCTATGGGAAAAATACTATAATACAGGTCAGATATTGCTATAGTTCCTGTGGTCAGTTGTGGAAAGGTACTCATGTGATAGCTCCCATGTCATCCAATGTGTTTATGTGATGGGCTGACCCTGGCCAGCAACAAAGTCCCCACACAGCCACTCACTCACTTCCTACCTCCCAGCGGGATCAATGGCAGAATACGTGGAGAAAAATAGAGAAACCCTGTGCATCAAGATCAGGCAAGTATGTCTGACCAGTTCTGAGGCACTCCTGCATAAACAGGTAATACTGAAGACACTGTGAAACTAGATTCACATTTATAAAATCCATTATAGCAGAACAAAACTATCCTCAGCTATTCTTTTGAAGAAATTGGTAGTCCGTTCTTTGGGCTGAGACTGAAAAGTGAATAGCAAATAAGGGAAAGATTAAATACAAATGTGAATTGGTGCACATTCACTCTGTATAATCCAAGTGTCTACTTAAGGAGTTCAGGTTCTCTGAAGAGTATTCAGCTAAATAAGTAGGGGGAAATACAACATTTGAGTAATCAATTTATTTCCATATTTTCTACCTTCAGGCTGTTCAGTTTTTGCAGTCTTTCCAATATTATTTCAAAAGAGCTTTTGTTTGTGTCACCCTTATTATCACAAGGGCACCAGGTAGGCTGATACAAATTACATTTCTAAAGCTTTGTGATAGACTTGGGTGGAACTAGTGTTTTTAGAATGGAGATTGCTTCCATAGCAGTAGATAGATATACAGACATAGATCTACATATCAAGAGATATCTGATTAAATAGTGTAACTTTGGTACGTTAAGAGAACTATTAATGCTTCTCAGTATCCTGCTAGAAAGACAACCAGTGTTGTTTTCAGAAGGAAAATTAGTATGGAATAATCCCAACACTTTATGCCACTTTGTTTATTCCTCTGTCCTCATTATTTGTCCAATGGAGCATGTCAGCTTCTAATACAATCGATAATCTTTATGAGACTAATTGAGGATCATCTGCCTAAATCAAATTATGACCTAAAGCCTCTAAGATGGCATACTAATCTTTAAAAAATCCCAGACAAAAAGGGCTGCTTCAACACACATTCTAAGTAGTTTCACATTTTAGTTAGAGGGAAAATTTAAAAAAAAAAACTTGAGTGACACAAGAATCAAGCTGGTATGGAGCACAATCCAACAGCAGGGCAGCTTCAGAGACATCCATCAACAGCAGCAACAAACCATCACCACAGCCTTCATTTTAGGAGCCAACCCACAAGTCTAGGTGTTGCTGCTGGAAAATATACAATGAAGCTTCGCATCAGGATCCTAGAGCTGCCAAGCATATCTCCAGAGTAACTTTAACAGTGATTACACTTGATGAAGTAGGTAGAGGAAGTATAATCATGTGCCAGCAGCACCAGGAGGATAAGGGCAATATTGAAGTTGAAGCACATTTATGTGAATTCTTACTCTGCCATTAAGCAGCAGTTTTTCATAGGATGAGCTTTGCCTACAAAAGTCTCAGGTGTTTCCGCTTAGTGTTGGTCTCCTTTTGTAAACATGTAGACTTTTAACGACAGCAAGCGGGCTAGCTAACAAGGGAATGTTTGAAAACACTGAAGACAGTAAATCTCATAATCATGAATTGCCTCTATGATACCATGCTAGCCTCTGAAATTCCCCAATGAGAAGGGCTGTTTCAACATGTAGCTTTACATTTGCATTTTAAAGAGATTTCTTGTGACAAAATGAGGGCTTAGCGGAGGATGGAGGAGGAGTCTTGCAGGCTGCAGCCCTAAAGATTGTGGTGTTGTAACAGTTGGTACTGAACTAAGAAAAGTACTCTATTCCTGTATTTTGTTTAACCTACCTAGTCCTTGAAGTGAACACTCAATCCACTTGCAATCACAGCCAGCAAACAGATGTCTAGCTCAGAAGAGTCTACAAAGCAGTTCCATATGTTCCCTCTCTTTGGAATTCACATTAAAAGAACGAGCTGGGACTTACTAAAGAATTTCTGCTCAATTTTACCTTTCTATCACAATATGTAAAATCCATACCTGTGAGAGCAACCAAACCAAAATCTATTCTCTTATTCAGGCCTACTTTGATGCTTAAGTAGCTCTCCTGCTGGTGTTCTGTAGAGAAGTACTCCTCTATCTATAGCCTGCATGCTCAGTATGGGAGTTTTTGTCAAAGTATCTCTTTTTAACCTGTTCAGATTTGGCACCTAAAGACTTCTCATCAGGAATGTAGCCCTGAAATGGGGGAAAAACAGTGTCCTTGAAAGGCAACAAAGTGAAAGCCTTCCAAGGAATGAAACCATGCTACTTTTGATGCTGGCTACATGAACAAACTCATCTGAACCTGTGTAAGTGACCCTGCCATGCAAGCAGGATTGCTCAGAGGGAAACAGCTCTCCATTAGAAATGATGGCTCAGTTAAATATTCAAGCCAAAGAATTAAGCTTTTTCTTTCTGTTTGAATTTAGATGTTATATTGAAAATATAGTTGAATGCTTTCAGAAAACCTAAAGGCATCATTTCTACACAATTCCTTCCTCACTATTACGGTATCATGATTGAATTCCTGTAACTCTTAGCACAGGCAAATATTTATATTGTCAAGACTTCTAAGACTTTTCTCTTCATTGGTGGGTAGCAGTTGCCCATTAGGTCTACAGTAGGTTTTATTGTGCTATTTAACTGCCCATTGCATGGTGGTCTAATGCTTTTCAGTGACAAATGACTGCATGTAATTTGGGTGCTATATCATTAAGACAAGGAGAGGCATTTATGTTTTCTGCAGTGTAATGTGACTGTGAGTGTGCATTCACTTTATGTGCTTTTTATGACAAATAGTGCATTTTCAAGCATTTAAAGATTTTTTTTTTAAAAGAGTCCTTCCTCTATGTGTATATTGAAGGTATTGCTGTGACACAGCATGAAAACATATGCTATAGCTATCTAAAAAAAAATGTATCCACTCCCTACAACATGTTTAGATTGCTTTTTTGGACTCTATAAAATTTTAGCTAGCACTAAACATAGAACTTCATTCATCATCACACAAGCAAAGGCTGCCAAAGGAAGCCTACTCTTCCTGAGCTAAAAGTGGCAACACTCCAGTATTGGCAGAAATCAAATGAATCATTTCCTGCTTTTAGTTTTAGATAAATAATCAAAAGGGATTGTCTAGATTCCGATCCAAAAGTAATTTTTCATAGCAAGGAATAAGAGTACAGCTACAAAGACTTTAAGTGGGGAATGTACTCCTGATAATTACTTGACTGGAAAGGCCCTAAGGAACCTATAGGCAGATCAAAATATCTAAATCCAATTTAAAATGAAGTGTTAAATAATCATATTGGCTTTTAAGTAGAGTAACTTGAAGTGCACTGAAACAGCGAAGCCTGAGGATGTAATTTGTTCTTCATGCGTTGAATGACCTTGGTCCAGCAGGCTCCTGGTGGATCTGCCTTCTTTCTAAGGGGAAGAGAAGGCAGAGCAGAAGAAGCAGAGGCAGGAGCTGCTGCTGCTGAGAGGAGATGTGATGATCGTGGTAAGGTACATCTTAAGTAATTGTTACCTGTGAACTCTCTCTTACTCTTTCAGTTCCCTCTTCTCTAGAATCCGCCATGAAGAGGGTGTCTAAGCTGCTGATAGGGTAATGCCAGGCTACATTTGGGTATAGGAGACCTAATTAAAGGGTTTTGAAGGAGAGAATAATCATAGAATCATAGAATGGTAAGGTTGGAAGGGACCTCAAAGATCATCTAGTTCCAACTCCCTGCCATAGGCGGGGACACCTCCCACTAGCACAGGTCACTCAAGGCCTCATCCAACCTGGCCTTGAACACCTCCAGGGAGGGAGCAGCCACAACCTCCCTGGGTAACCTGTGCCAATGTCTCACCACTCTCACTGTAAAGAACCTCCTCCTAACATCCAGTCTAAATCTCCCCTCTTCCAGTTTAAACCCATTGCCCCTTGTCCTGTCATTGCAAGACCTTGTCAATAGTCCCTCAGGCTTCCTGTAGCCCCCTGGAATGCTGGGGGGGCTACTATATACTGGAAGGCTACTCTAAGGTCTCCTGGAAGCCTTCTCTTCTCCAGGCTGCAGAGCCCCAACTCTTGTAGCCTGCCCTCATAGCAGATTCTGCTGCAGCCCTCTGAGCATCTTGGTGGCCTGCTCTGGACCCACTCCAATAGTTCAATGTCCTTCCTTGGGACATCCTAATGGGATGAAGAAACTCTAGAATCACAAATGGAGACTAGTAAATGAACAGAGGGAAAGAGGCAGGCCAGAGAACGAGATCTCAGGTTAATGGAAGAAAGTAGTGTGATAGATTACTAAAGAGGTGGTAAATAGAATGCCATCAGAGCCTACACAGAGTGCATGTGAGAACCAGCTGTCACAAGATCTTCTGGAGCTCTGTAGGTGTTTCTCACAATTGTCTGAGTTAGACCCCAGCTGTGCCATGGGACATGTGCAGATATCAGATAGTTACTTTGCACAGAGACTTCCCACTTTCTCCACAGCACTCCTCAGTGTAATTTTATAAGGGCAGTGTATGGAGGAGTCCAGTTTTGCAACCTACTCAGTGTGAGCTCAGGTTCACACCCTACAGTAAATTCACTTTGAATCATGTCATTTGTGATGATGAAATCCTACAGTCCATAGTGCTTCTATCTACAGGGACAGAAAAAAAGATGTGCAGTTGGAGTTCTCAGACATTTATCCAGCTCTTCAAACTAAGTTTGCTCACATTTAGGCAGCCTCACATTCCCTTATGAGAATGTCCTGAGACTGAAAATGTGAATCTTCTCAGATGTAGGAAGGGATCAAATCCAGTTATCCTGACTCTTAAGCTCAGACCTGAGTCATGAACTATTTCTCTGTAGTGATTGCTTCAGCAGAAGGGCAGTAAGTCATGTATGTAATATAAAAATTATATATTGCAGATTTGTGGCTTAATCTAGACAAGAATTTCAGTTTAGGAGTTTGATCATAGGACAGAAATCTATAAAATTGTCTTCTTTGGGTTTATGACCCAAAACCCAGCATTCTTGCCCAGATCACAAGATTGCAAGTCTGAAGGGAACGTTTTTCTCAGATTTTGTTTGGATCTGAGTGAGGCATTTTTTCACTCCATCCAGAATCCAGATCATAAGGGCAATCTTGGCATAAGGCTTGCAACTGAAACCACTCAGAAACATGTGAGAATATTGACTTGATATGTGGGTTTGGATCATTTCAAAGAGTAAAAGGTGTGATTGGCTGTCACTTCTGGGATACTGACTCCTTTCACATCACCAAGAAGCAGGGGCATGGTGTGATATCTTTATAGTCCATATCATACCAGCATGCTTTTTGAAATCAGTGTCAGTTCATGGGTGCCAAGATGTCAAGGCTATAACCACACAACTGACAGCTAGTAGTACTGCCAAATGCTTGGTCTTGTGATGTGTAGTATTCTTAATGCCTGAGCCTCTGAAATCAAGTATTACAGAAAAATGTCATTTAATTAAAAAAAAAACAACCCCAACAACCACCACAAAACAGTGCATTAATTATTGGTTGAGTGTCTACTTGTAGGCAGAAGCTTAAAAATGTGACCATATTGTAGACTAAGAATAACATAACAAAGGGCACTTTCTTCTTACATCTGAATTGCAAGCCAGTCTCATAACTGCTGGTGTCTGACTCATGGTGTTTGAATGCTTGAGGTTGGCAGTATTGTACTTAAATGGTTTGTACCAAAATTCAACTTCAGAAAAACTTAAATTTTACTGCCTAGAAATTTGTAGGTCAAGAGGCTACAAGGTACAGAAGGAGAGGAGGGAAAAAAAGGATTCTCTTCTGAACCCAGATCCTTCGATACCATTTTTTCCTAAGGAACTACAACATGAAGGAGCACCCAAATTTCTAATTCCATGTCATGGGGCAAAGCTTGCCTGACAGGGGGATTACGGCTATGCAAAGGGGTTGCTGTGTCCCTTCCACACTGCTGGCACCACAACCAGCTCCAGAGGGAAGTGTCAGTTCAGAATGCCCTGAAGCTACCTTCACTCTGCACCCAGCCCAGGGCTGTGGGTGAATACTGCACTTCTGCCCACAGTACTGAAACCCAGTGTCTTCCAAAATAAATATTGCTTCTTGGTTACTAATATAAATAAATGCATTGCACATTACATTTTTGGAGAAGAATGTGCAAGACCAACATTTCTGAAGTAAAATGAAGAGGTCCTCCCTCTGCTTCCCTCCACTCCTCATACAGGCAAACTTCCACTTGAGTCACTGAGAATTTACATGACTTAAAAACTTAGAGGCATGTAAAAGTACTTTAGATTTTTATTTTTTTTTTAATAATTATGAGATTTGGATTAAAATTTTATTTGAGCTCTGGTATTTTTTTTTCTAATGTTATTTTTATTTTTTTAAATAGTTGTAAATTCTGTAGTTTGTAGCTCTCTGAAAGGAAAACTAAATCATTTGTTCACTAAATGGAAAATTAAACAAGACAAATAGCAAAGTTAAGAGGATGATTTATTGCAGTTCACATCCTACTGTATGTCTACAACTTCTTTTAATCCTTTTCATTGGAAACAAAACCTGGGTTCCCTCTTCACCCAATGAATTTAGAAATAAATTTATTTCAGGACACTGTCATTAAATTTAGACTTGCCTTAATTAGGTTAATCATAGTTGGAATAAATGATAGTGCTAGGAAAAAAGGAGAGAAGAATACATATTTCCTTATATAGCCTCTTCTTTTGTAATGTAAAAATGAAAATAGAATCAAAGGAATATGATCAGAGGGCTGGAGCAGCTCTCCTATGAGGACAGGCTACAAGAGTTGGGGCTCTGCATCCTGGAGAAGAGAAGGCTTCCAGGAGACCTTAGAGTAGCCTGCCAGGATCTGAAGAGGGCCTACAGGAAGGCTGGGGAGGGATTATTTACAAGGTCTTGCAATGCCAGGACAAGGGGCAATGGGTTTGAACTGGCAGAGGGGAGATTTAGACTGGGTGTTAGGAGGAAGTTCTTTCCAGTGAGGGTGGTGAGACANTAATTCTGTGAGGATGCAAAAGCTGTTGGATACAGAAGAAAAAGATGGTCTTGATGAATTTATATTTTGAAAAATATCTTTATAAGAGCCTACTCAGAGACAGAGAGGATGACACAAAGCAGTTAGAAGTATATCTGAGAAGATGGTTTCTTTCTGCTGGTGCCAGTTCCTGCCTACTTATCCATGTGAAATGGAGGAATCATACACCTTGGGAGGCATTTTAAAGTTTAGCTAGAAAATAGATGCAAGAAAGCCCAGATTTGAATTATAAACCTGAAAATGTTGGGTGAAATTCATGGAAAAGAGATCACAGACCAAGTAGCTGGTGGATGTAGAGGTCAGACAGGAATCTGAGAAACACCTAATACAGTATTGCTAACCTGAAAGCATTCACAAATCATCAGTCAAGTCTGGAATGTCATGAGTTTGGGGAATTTTTTGATATAATAAATATAGGACTTGTTTTGTCTTTTAAAGGCTCAAAATCAGGGCATTTTTGAGTCACTTAAAAAAATGTTTTCCCCCCCTTCTTTTTTTTTTTTTAAGCCAGGTTGTAAGCCATAATATTATGTTTGGAAAGAATGAAAGACTAGAGTCTTTGCTCGGGAAAAAAAGAACGTTGAGAAAACACTTGTTGGGTGACTTGCAATAAAGGTCATAAAATCTGGCAATGCAGAGATAGATTAATCTGGAAAGTAGTGTAGTTGAGGAAAACTGCTGGCAGCCAGGATGTGAGAATTTGAAAATAAGGCTGTTTCATTTTTATAAAAATAGCAGTAGTCGTGTATAGGGCTGAAATGTGAAGCTGTTAAGAAGGTTAGACTTCTGATATTTGGCTCATTCACAAATGATTCCTGGTTTGTGAAAAAAAAAATGTATTTGTTGTTCATGAATATTGATTTATTAAACTTTTAATTTTTCAAGAAAACATTTAAGCTTTTAATTTAATCTATACTTTTATTCTGTATGA